>CM060965.1:112995861-113085861 GCA_030765045.1 Tenodera sinensis | reverse complement strand
ATTCTGTCAAAATTGAGGCACCTAGTATCAAAAGTCGCCAAATCCATTTTTTACCAAATTGAGTTATGCATCACTTGTGATAGATTTTACCTCAAGGAATTCAATGCAGCCATGATATGACAGCAAACTCTGACACATCTTATTATAATATGTAGCTAAAAGTGAGACTGAGTATCAATATACACCAAATCCAGAACATATATTGACATTATTTTGTAGTTGAACAAATCCCTTTTGACCAATCAGCACGTTCCCTGACATCCCAGTGTGACAAATGAAAATGTTGCCAGCTACACATGGTATGAAAGTGACTTTCCTAAAACTTCAGACATAATTTGTTCTTGTATCTGTCATCACAATAAAGGACACCAGGTTTGAAGAGAAAATAAGTTACATGTTTTGTAGATGGGAGTGGTGAACACAAAAGCAAAAAAACAAAAAAGATCAGGTGTTCAGCTTACTTTAGAAGTCCTGTAAAAATCCTATCCTTCAGCTTGAAGAGGATGAATAAATTATCCAATACCATGAACAGTATTCAAAGTAATTAATATTCTTGATTGGAATGAAAATCTGCAATTATAAAAGTTTTAAGAAACTTGGGCAATGGCATATTAGACTTAATCCAGAAGAAAAAGGTGATTGAAGGTGAAGCTTTTTTTATCAAAATGCACTTTGTGGGGCTAAGCTTGTCACTATGATTGATCTAACCATGGTGTGCATTAGACCACAAAATTTACTTCCAAGGTACGCAATGTACACAACTATCAAAACATTTTGGAGAAGAATGGGGGACAATGAACTGCTTCAATTTTATTCCACTTTAGAAAACCAAGAAAATCTACGATTTGAGTTTAAAGAAAGTGAAGATGAAGTAGACCATGAGGAAGAAAGACAGATGTAATGAAAAATGAAAGAAAAGTTCAAAAATCTAGCATTTTTAATAATGCTTCTTGATTTGTGTTGTAATCAAGCAACACCTGCTTTTATTCAGCATTGAAACTAACTTTTTAGAGAACAGAACTAATGAAAAGGTAGTTTTAAATTACACTGGTAATAAAGCCTCCTTTAGTGTTACATATAATTTCAAATCTCCCATTCTTCAGTTTCAGAAACCACTAAATTCCAATTTTGTTATCAGATCCCACCAGATCCAATCTTCCTCAAATATATTTCTGAAATATTTGAGACCATGTTCCAGAAGTACTTTATATTAAAAAAGTTCATGTTATTAGGCTCGTTTAAAATTTTAACATTGAAGTTAAATTACTTCGGATACATAATTGTTTATTCTGGACAGTTTTTTGCAATTATCCAAAATATTAGGCAAATAGATTTAGCAGCGTTTGATACAAGGCACCTCAATTATCCATAGAATAAAGAGCTAATGAGTTGCTTATTTTGTACCAAGTATAAAGTTCCTTCTCAGAGAATACCAAAGACTTACCCAAAGCTCCAAGACGATAGTTGATAGTAACAAACACAATATCTTTATCAAGCAGGTACAGAGGTCCTGCAACGTGGCTTAGGCCACAGCCAATTGTAAATTGACCTCCATGAATGTACATAATGACCGGCAACAATGACTTATAGCTCTCCTTTGTACTGTTCTGAAAATTGAATTCCAGGAAATAATGTCAGTAAAGCTACTTTAATAATTGTTACCATTGGGGTAGCTTGTTTATTAAAATTCAAAGGAATAATGAATAATTTACTATTAAAGCTGTAATGACTGGATTGCTCATGTAGATTTCCCTATCATTTATGACATGAGTGAGTCATAAAATACATCTCTCAACTTCCTTACCTTCCTTCAGCATTTCTCACAATGGATTTAAATGATTATAAGAAAAATTTGAGTATAGTGCACTGAGATATACAATTACTCCTATTTCATTCTGCATTGTTTCATTAATGTTGTTGACAACTAAGAAAGATAAATTTGGGCTGCCCCAGTGGCGAAAGTTGTAGAGCACCTGTCTGCTGTGCTAGGGCTCCCGGGTTCGATTCCTGGCAAGAGGGTAGGAATTTTTCTTCAGCCAAGATTATTCCTCATCCTTCCCTGAGTCTGAAAGTGTGAATGTTGCTTGTGAATTCAACATATAAAAACCCCAAAAACCGTAAAACCCACTGTTAAACAAGTAACACCATTTGCCCATAGGCAAGGCCGCCAATATGACCTCTGCAGTTAAAGATGGGATATAAATGGAACAATTAAAAAAAAAAGATAAATTTGATGAAGTCAAGAAGGAAACACATGGCATCTGGGTAAAGGCTTTTCTAATGACTTCCTCTGCACAAATGAACTCAGAAAATGCTTCCATTCTTTTATTTATTTATTCTGTCAATCCTCATGATTAACTGGAAAGATCTTATGTGTGTGTATATCTGTTGTGCTGGATGGCAAACTGATCAGTTTTCAAATAGGAACCCCTGTCCGGAAATGAACAGTTTGGTCGCTGTGGCGCATCGAAGTATGAGATGGCTGTATGTTCACGTTTCGTCAACCCAACATTGAGCTGTCTTGCTGTCTGCATTACAAATGGGCTTTGAACTGAGTACCTTCTATGTCATTGCAGAATCTCATGCACATGATCCAATACTGGCATTTTTTTTTTTAAGATTTTCAACCGCTCCATGGACTTGAGCCATAATCTGACCTTACAGCAGTGTCATACAACTTACCCTTCATAGAAGTCCAAAGGAAATAGTCGAGAGGTGTTAGAACTGGCAACCATGCTGGCTATGGAACTGCTCCATTTCTACCAATCCATCCATTTGGATGTGGGACATTGAGGTCATTCCATACAAAGTGTGCTGGAGCTCATGTTGGCTATTTGAGCATCTGTGTGTTGGTACATGTTGCACTGCTGTTAAAAACGTTACTGTACTGGAAATTATACAAGTAATGTAGTAGGATGCACACCAAGGTCTCTATGGAGCAATTTAGCGCATGTGCAGGAATGTTATTATGCTCAGGTCATTCATTCCAGTACACAGATGGCTAAAGAGTTGCCTACCTTCCGTATTAAGGTGCCAAAATGAATGTTAACAAATTGTCACAACTGTTCGTTATAAAACTTCAACGCTCTCCAGCACCCTAACTGTGCATTTCCAGATAGGGGTTTCTATTTGAAAACCGATCAGTTTGCCATCCTGCACAACATACTAAGTGTTGTCTGTGTTTTTTGGGATATCCAGTATAAATATATATATATATATATATACACCAGGTGAGTCAGCTGCCCCTTAGTTTCCAGTTTTATGCAGTCCACATTTTATACTCTAACATGAAAACATCAGCCCCTATGCTAAGAGTCTATCCAAGTATTTAACACATACATGTTAAGTGGAACATTGGTTTCTATAGTTCTAGGTAGCTCAGTTGAAACGAGCACATGTGTAAGTAATCCATGTGCTGTAGGGGCGGTTTGAATCCCCTGCATGTACTAATTTTTTTACCATGTAATATTCACTAATAACATTGGTTGGACAATTATTGTGTTTAAAGTTGCTATTATTTTTATTTGTAATTATTTTAGTTCCATTTTATGGTACTGTTGTTGTATGTGAGGATAACTCTCCTGGTATAGATGCTGAGCTGCTTGCACTTGGCTCTTGCTTCTCCGTAGATCAAAAGCATATCAGTGTATTCGTCTGTCGAATACATCGTGAAGGACTGTCACAAAATGTCGTGTGAAGCATACACGTAGAGAATGGAGAGAGTCATGTTCATAATAACACACTACGTCATGCTAGTCCAATGGGCTGAATTCATTATACCTATTCTATTACAAAATGCAGACATACAAAAACAATTTAAATTATACTGTCCTAAACCATCAATGACTTCAAAATTAGATTATTGTGAATTCGGTTTCCAAGCTTTGATGAGCAGAAAAAAAGTACAACGTCGAGATGCGAACCTGTGTCCCTGAGGTTAACGCACAGAACACACTTATAATGCTGTCCAGCTATTTGTACGCTTGACTGAAAGCATATTACGAGTTCTGCCAAAGAACCTGCATGCCAGGCGTTATACCAATGCCACCTCGCGACTTTTCGTGCCTAATTTGGTCCTTTAAGACAGTTTTAACCCTTTGCTGGGCATTTTAATATTAACCCGTTATTTAATAACCTGTGTGTTTTGACTGTACGGGTCCATGGTGGATGAGGTACGTACCCTAACTTCTTGCAAACAACCCAGTTGTACTCATATGATAGGTCCATTTTATCAGAGGCGTTTACTGAATTGCGTTGCTGTGCATACTCTAATAAACAAATTGTAAAATCGGCTGGAAACCCGGAATTCGCTCTTAGTTAACAAGTCGCATGTTTTTGACGTGTTCTATTTGAGGTGTACTAGCTAGGAGTACGTTCTGTCCCTTAAACCGCTGTTCCTCTAAATTTTGCTCATTGGTCGCTCTATGAAAGTCAAACAATGTTTTATAAGCGCAAAACTGCACTAAAGTACACATGTCGTTTGATGGGTGGCCTATCTTTCAAAAATAAGGGGCGTCAGACTCACCTGGTCTACATGACTTTATATAATTTTACACAAATAGTTACCTATATAGAATAATATGTAGGTGCTAATAAAATATGCTTTTAAATGCATTTTAGTAGACATTGCACTCCTGTGCATCAAAGTACCATTTATATGAATATATGTTATTTCAGCAACAACATTCTCAAATAGGCTCAGATCTTCACCATCTCTGGAAATATTTAGATGTACTTCTGTTAAAAAATAACTTTTCTTCAAATCTTCACTATGACTCAATGACTACTTGCGGAGGGGGACTTGGCACCTTTACCAAAGGGCGATTTCTATACGCCTCTGGCGGGGCACCCCCCCCCCCCGGAAGGTTGGATGAGGCGAAGGATCCTAAGGGCGGACGGAACGTTGCCACGACAAAGCAGAGGGCAGGGCTTCTATATTTTCCCAATTAGAAGGACCCCAGTGGAGGCTGGCTCAGCCCGGTTCCTTCCTACCCCTTCAGTTTGTACTCCCAAGGGGGGTGCGGAACTCAGAAACGGTTCCCCTCCCCCCTCGAGCTTGTACCATTCTATGGGGGTCTCGAAAACCAGTAGGCTCGCTCGTCTTCCAATCCGGGGGACGAGATTTTCAGAGAGCATTTGTTCACCCTGCCGTGCTGCTGCAGTGACGCTCGCCGACGCTTCTAACCCGGAAAGAAACCTAACTGGATGAAGGGTAAAATGAAACGATTAATGTAACAAATGAGGGACAGGAAGTTCGGAGGATATAGAAATCCTTCCCAGTATTCGCCTGGCGACTAGAGGGAACCTCCGAAAGAAACCCATGGGTCCGGAAGGTCGGCCATGGGGATCGGACCCGCGACCTCCCAAATACGAGCCCAAGACGTTATCGCCTGAGACATCCCGCTCGGTAAATCTTCAATAACAGTTATTTTGTGTACAGTCAGAAGTTCAAAATGATACCTAACGTATGCAACTACTTCATTTTTTTCCACTGGTTTGTTTAATTCATTAAATTTAAGATCAGTGCCATATTTAACTGAAAGTAATGCGTTCCACAGGAAGGCAGGAAAATTGAAGTAACGCAATTACATGTTTCTGATTTATTAAAAAATTCTGATGTGTTATATTTCACACGACTTTCTCTACCGTTTTATGAAAGTTTATTTTTCTGCCTCCATTTTAGTCTAAATAATCCTTCTCAGAAATAGCTGCGTTACACATTCCCTTATAGATAGACACAGAGAGAAAAGCAATAGTCAAGAATATCACTAGTTTAAGAAGTGGATACCATATGCTGCACTCAAAATTCTATACTCTTTCCATGGCATTGTGAGAGATGGCTGAAAAGCAATATGAACTTAAAAGAACATCTCAAATATTGAACAATTCCAAACATAATAATGGATTTACTATTATTTATGCCAACAAACTTGCTGCTGGTAAGTTGGCCATGGTAGCTTAGTGGTTAGAGCAGCCACTCGATAAGCGGATGACCCGTGGTTCAAATCCGGACCTGGCATTGAATTTTTCAGTCTTGATTCCACCTCTTGAATAATAGTGGATATTTCAGAAGTGGCTGATCCCACAAACAAAGTTACTTATTTGAAAGTATTTTAAAGAGATCTACATTTTTTTCTGTAGTGTGTTTTTGTCTATTGTTTAACATTTACGAACTACACAAGAATATATACAATTCCTTTCATATGAACAGGACTTCACAGACTATTTCCAAAAATTCAAGATATACATTAAATTGTTCATGTAAATATCTCTAACATATGCTAAGTTAATCAAAACCATTAGAGACACTTTTCAGGAAATCAAAATGTTTTATATATGTTCTATGTAAAGGAAAGTTTGAATTGGGAGAATTTTCATGAAAACCTTAGCGTTGGATCTTTGAAAGATACTCAACTTAAATAAATTTGAAATTTTACTGACGTACTCATTTTGGGGTCGTCTCCTTAGCGTGGTGGTAGCGCTGCTACTTCCCAAGCGAGAGACCCGGGTACGATTCCCCGTACTGGCGTGGGGATATTCTCCCACTGGGAGACCTGGTCTAGGGTGCACTCAGCCTCACTAGTTCCCTGAGGAGTGATTGAAAAGTAGCACCCCCTGGTCGAGAAGGCTGCATAACGGGCCGGGAGGGACACGTCTCACCTACTGCACCCCACTCATGATGCCTGTGATAGAGGTGGGAGTCGCTGCGAATGGGCGGTAGGCCTTGGCTTGGATATTGTACCACGGGGTTACGTTTTACTCATTTTGGAGTTATAAATGCTATTTACACACACACACACCCGCGCGCGCGCACATCGACACACACAGACACCCACACGGGCACCCATACACGCACACGCCCACGCGCCCACACGCACATGCACACACACGCATGTACGTGCACACACACACACACACACACACACACACACACACACGCGTAACCTTTTTTAAAAATGTTGCTTTTTGTATTCAGGGAGTCTCGAAATGTGCATTTCTAATGAAATTTTGATATCAAATTTTTGGATGAAATGTAATACCTTCTGTACCTGTTATGTAGATAGTATATAAAATTAGTAATATAAACCTAAAATTCTTTACTTACCATAACTGGTGTATAAATGTTGAGATAAAGACAGTCCTCTTCTCCAATAATGAAGTTTCTTCCTTGCTGAATACACATTGGACCATCTTCTGTTGCACGAAGCTTTCGTTTCCAAGGTGATACTGGCTGTGGATCCTGAAATTAGGAGCTACTTTCTTGGATCAAGGCTTCACAGGTGATCAGCCATGTTAGGTTTATAAATGTCGAGCTTTCGGCCATTGTAGACTCCATGGCCGAAAGCTCGACATTCATAAACCTAACACGGCTGATCACCTGTGAAGCCTTTATCCATAATGTTCGTCGTGTAAGCTTCAAATCTTACAACTACTTTCTTCCCAGTATATATTTTAGGACATCACACAGAAGTGCTGTTAATCGTTTAGCTTTTTCATTTATTTTATGTTAATATCAGAGCATTAATGAGTCAATGTCCACACACTTAAATCCTCATTTATATCAAGTTATAAAACTAGAATAAAATTAAAAACAGATGGTTCTTTTACAATGTTATCCTAGCATCTCTAGCAGTTTGTGGTTAACTGAGGTATAGATTTCATGTTTGGATGGTTGTACTGTCGATGGAAGGAGGTGAGTTGTGGAATCACGGTACCAATTAATATATGTGTAATAGTATTTATATGTCTGTTTATGATTGTAGTTGTAATCTGCAAGTATGTGCTCTGTGAAATTGGAGTGCCTGTCTGCTTGATGGATGGATTTTATGTCCAATGTATCTAATACTCAACCATCTTCCTGTTTGGCCAATATAGAAATTGGGGCAGTCTTAGCATTTGAATTTGTTACTCATGTTTGGTTGGAAGTTTTATTTAAAATGTCAAGACACTCAAAAAACACCTGCCAGCAAATCAGCGCAAATAGAAAATTACACTTAGTATATGTTCTTAGGTACTCTTTACAGCCCACTCCCAGCTCGTTTAGGTATTTAGATAAACAAAGACTCCAAATTAAGTGAGAAAAATTTAAGGAGTACAAGGCATCCAGAACCAAAAACTTTCAAAACATAATTTCTTCTACTAGAACACCATTAGGTAAATAAAAACCAAACCTTTCTGTGACATAATAATTTCAAAAGTTATTGGCTTTTCAGTCAGGGTGTCCTTCTGTTCTTCAGTATAAAATGATGAACAGGGAAGGGCCATGGCCCGCCTATACGAAGGCATATTACATACATAAACTAAACTAACTAAACCCCGGCGCAACAGCCCACAAGGGGCCAAGGCCTACCGCCCAGCCGCTGCGACCACCACCTCTGCCCACTACAGGCGTCATTGGTGAGGTGCAGTATTGGAGGGTGGGACGTGGTCAGCGCCCCGAGCCCTCCCGGCCGGTTATGCGGTCTTCTAGACCTGGGGCCGCTACTTCTCTATCAAGTAGCTCCTCAATTGGTCCCCCTGGGACCTAACGAGGCTGAGTGCACCCCGTGCCAGACCTCCCAGAGGGGATAAAATCCCCATACTGGTACCGGGGATCGAACCCGGGTCCTCCGCGCCAGAGGCAAGCGCGCTACCAACTGCGCTACGGAGGCGGTCATATTATATACATATACACCTATAAATTATTGAGTATATAGTTTGCAATTCCTTTCCCTATTTATATATACATACAGGATGTTAGGGGTATGAGTGCGCAGACTTCGCGTGCTGGGAGATCCAAATATGACTAATAATAAAGTCCAATAACATCTCCATCTATCTTGAAAGTTAAAGGAGATAATCGAACATTATTGAATACATTATCTGCACAGAGTGGCAACACAGACCGAATGTTTTGTTTTGGTTTACGGTCAGGCATGCGCTCACACCTACAACGAGTGAAGGTCTAAACTAGGTTAGTGCTCGAAATCCGGTTCGCCACGTGCCTGTGTGGCTCTTGTCTGCTAATGCCAGTAACGAGGGATGGGGTGGTTTGTTTTTAAGCTATTGAATCGTATTTCCGAGAACTAAACTAAAAGCTGCGTAAGAGGCTACGCATAAGGCGTAGTCGGATGATCAAAGATAGCAACTTCAAATGTTAAGTATGGAAATACCTCATTCGTGTAATTGTGTAATTAAAAACACCCACCTTTTGTTAAACAGGAAAGTCTATTATAAAGAACACGACTTTGGAGCCGGAATAACCTAGATGGTCTAAGACGTAAAGAAGAAGAAGAAGAAGAAGAAGAAGAAGAAGAAGAAGAAGAAGAAGAAGAAGAAGAAGAAGAAGGATGAGGAGGAGGAGAAGAAGAAGAAGAAGAAGAAGAAGAAGAAGAAGAAGAAGAAGAAGAAGAAGAAGGAGGAGGAGGAGGAGCAGAAGAAGAAGGAGGAGGAGGAGGAAAAGAAGAAGAAGAAGAAGAAGAAGAAGAAGAAGAAGAAGAAGAAGAAGAAGAAGAAGAAGAAGAAGAAGAAGAAGAAGAAGGAGGAGGAGGAGGAGCAGAAGAAGAAGAAAACTATTAATGGTCAATAACTGCAAACTCAACAAGATGTCTTTTACAGTAGATGTTCAAAATGTGCTCTGTGAGAATATATGTGTATGCAGGCATCGCATCTTCTTAGACAATTTTGCCCTACCCTCGTTAGAGCTTCTGTATTCTGCCCAATCTCTAGGGCTGCTTCAAACACACGTGTGCGAAGTTTATCAAGCATTACGCTTCACGTGTGTTGCAATCGGTTTTGCCCTAAACAAGAAGCATATCTAAATACTCTTGATCTGCAAAGACTGCCATAGTTCTGAATGCATTTAACGCACCTGAAGCACTGACAGAACCTGCTGTTGTGCACGGATGTTGCGGAGGTAGTTGTACTCTCAACATTCTCTCACTTTCCACGTTTCTCACGGGCTAATGTTGCGGGGTTGTCAAGCGTATGCCCACGACTTTATTCCAATAGACACGCTGGAATCCATATCATTTTGTGACTAAACGAATCAGTTTAGCAACATATGCTAAAGACATAAATAACGCATCTTTTATAGCTCTACCTCGCTGTTCTGATTGCAGAAGTAGACGATAACGGAGTGGGGACATATTTGCAATCACACTTATGACCAGATTTAAATTTCATTTATGAAACTATGCACTAAAGAGGAAAATGGTGCAGGACTTATGCTTCAGTTTAACGCCAGGAAGTTGCTTTTGAAGTCTGCGCACTCATACCCCTAACACCTTGTGTGTGTGTGTGTGTGTGTGTGTGTGTGTGTGTGTGTGTGTGTGTGTATGTCTCTCTCTCTCTCTCTCTCTCTCTCTCTCTATATATATATATATATATATATATATATATATATATATATATATATATATATATATATATATATATAATGCAGCTCTTAACAAAGTTTAAATAAGGTATCAAAAGATTGCCTTGCATATCCTTGGTTAGAGGCATTGCATAAGTCAGGGGAAGACAACTTCGGACCGTGTGACGTATTTAAACGAAGAGCCAGCTTGTACGTTCATGTGACGTCAGGCGAGAGCGGTGTATTGCTATGCTGCCTAGATCAGCGGCGCTACTTGCAGGAAACTGAATGAATATGAAAAATGTTATTTGGGCATATTTACATGTCCGGGCTGTTTAGGGAGAACCCTCTTCAGCCTAGTCTGAGGGTGTTTATTTGTTGTTTGAGGGATCTTAACGGCGTTAGTGCGAATTTTGTTTTTATTTTGTGTTTTTGTTGACATTGTGTAGTGTTGTGTGTAGTGGTTTTGTGTTTGTGTTCAGTTCCCCGTGTTTCACACCAGTTTGAAACCAGCCTTCAAGATGTAGAAACATTGTTAACTACGTTTCAGGTCTTTGTAACCCCGTATTCATTGGGTGTTAACAATGTTTCTAGCAGGTAGCAAATTGAATTGATAAATTTACAGTGCGACGATTTGCTGAAGGACAAATATAAACTCAAGGAAGACTTGGCTGATTTTTATAAGAATGTTCCTCAAACCAGATTTCTGAGGTTATATGCCCTTGTTGCACGGATATTATGTATGTTTGGTTCCACGTATGTGTGCGAACAATTCTTTTCTGTTATGAACCTTTCTAAGTCAAAATCCCGAAGCATATTGTCAGATCACAATCTAACATGCAGTCTTCGGTTACAAATGTGCCGTACATTACGTCCTAACATTGACAAACTAGTTAAAGAAAAGTGAAACGGCAAAATTTGCCGGGCAAATGTCGTAAAATGTCCACCTAATTGTTCTGTATAGCTCTCCTCTAGCTCAGGCAAAATAGTTATAATTTCTGTTCTATTTGCGTTATAACATGACTGTTCACACACACATATATATATATGGCATAAAAGCCGAAATGTAATTATTTATAATCTGTGACTATTCCGTAATTGAAGCAGTGAGCATTGAAATTACGATGCCCGCATGCCATTTCCTCTTGCCCGCTGTGACGTCACACGTTCAACTGGCTTTCCGTGGGGGCATGTGAGCAGAGTGAGCTGACGTCGCAGCAGCGTTACCTGTCTTCCCCTGCCGTATATGATTTACGGATGAAGCACATTTCACATGTGAGGGTTTCTTTAATTTCCGTGTTTGGGCTTCCGAACACTCAATGCACATTTGTACGATCACAAGAGAGTTGCTGTCTCTGTATGAGCAAGGATTGTGAATGATTTTGCCACGTCAAGTCAGCTCCAATACCTATAGTTACAGCATTTTTACAAGAAGCTCTATTTGAGCTACTAGCTTCCTCTTAATGTTAGACAAGGAACGTGGTTTCAGTATGACGGAACATCTGCTCATTTCGGATTGACATTGAGGAGATCTTGTAGTAGGCATAGGCAGTGCAGCAGCTCAACTCAGGGAAATACCTGCCAGGGTTGAAAGGGTACGGCAAAATATGGCACGTCGAGACACTGCATGTTTAACGACGTGTTTTTGAGCACTTGTTATAGTGATAAGACAGTAAAATTATGGAACCACACTGAAGTGAATATTTTCACACTGAAACAAACTCGAAATAGTAACGAACATGTTGTATCTGATAACATATTATGTAACCAGACTTCGCGCTTTAGAAATAACTGGCTGGGTCCGTAACAAGCGCACTACCCGATAAGGGTAGCGCATTGACCTTGATTATGTCAGCGCTGCAATCGCTATTATCGCTTTGTTACAACATTGTGTGTTTCTTTTTTAGCGACACCTTTAAAATATAAATGGATACAATGTGCTGGTATGCAACGAATTACCCAGTACATTTTATATACTATAAAAGCAGCCACAGTTGGCAAACGTATCACTTTGTACAATGGCGTAGCCTGATTTTAAGACTCGGGTGTGTAATACAACGAATATTGTAAAATTCGTTATAAAATTACCTAACAAATTGAACTGCCCTTCGGAGCTTTCATCTTTTATCATTGTCTGAAAGAAATATTTGACAATATTCAGAGCGGGATTCAAAAGAGAATCTGCTTTTCTGTCACAACTTCTATCTATAAATTAAATAAATTTTTCTCCAACATTTCCGTCAAAATTTATGTAACGAACGCTACAGAGTTGTTGTTCACTGTTAAAAATCAGGAGCTTCATTAATATAAATGAAACAAAGATGACATCAGAAATTTCTTTCTTAGTTCCATACTGCATGATGGTACTCTCGCTTGAAATTATGCCATTCTGAATATCAGGTCAAGTTGCACAAAAACAATCAACTTTTCCAAATACTCTTATAGAGAGGCATCATATATTGTTAATTCATTTAAATATTCAATGTAATTGCCTCCGTGTAAAGATGCTTAATTCTCAATGTGACCATGAAAACCAAGTGTCTGTATTCCTAGAAAACATACAGCCTGTACAAAATGAGAAAGTAAAGCTATATTCTTCCTCACTTCATTGTATGCTCTTCAGATGAGAGCTTATGCTGATTATTCAATGAAAATTCCGGTTCTGGATTTATACCAACAATTTTAAATTGTTTTTCCATATTATGCGATTACAAGAATAGTTATCTTTTGTTTTATTTATTACTTCCTCCACTAAGTATAGTAAGTAGGGGAAGTTTGTATTCCACCGAGAATTCATCGGAAATATATGTTTTGAGCCCCCGGAATCCAGAAAAAGAAACATTTTTAGAAAAAACGTCCGCGCGCCCGTGTGTCTGTCAGTCTGTGGCAGCATAACTAAAAATAATCTATGTTGCGCTCACGTGACTTTCTCTACTTTTGTACCAACCATTCTTACAAGCTCTTATTCCTATATCTTCTTCGTGTTAGTTAAGATAAACATTTGTACAAATTATCTTATTGCTTATTTCCTTGTAGGTGCAAGGGGAATATTAGAATACGGTAGGCTTTGTGCGATAGTCAAATCTTTTAAAGCTTTGAGATTCCGTTGTCTTTGCACACTTAACATATAACAAAATGAACAATGATGTTCCATCTCACGAAAGGTTTAATTTTTCCGAAACTCACACACACGACAAGGAATATCTCCGAAATGAATCACCCTACAAAATAATTTATCCGGACATAAATTCTGTATTTTAGCAAGATCTACATTTTTTGTATAGTATGATTTGGTCAATCTCTAACGGTTTATCAGTATGCCAAAGTCTTCCAGAGTAAATACGATTACAGGGGCTATAGGCAGAAAATTCAAGATATACATTTCATTTGTCATAAAAATATCTCAAACATATGACATTTTAATCAAAATCGTTAGAGCCATTTTCAAGAAAATCAAAATTTTCGAAAAATGTTTGATATAAAGGGTAGTTTAGGGTGGGGCTATATTCTTCAAAATCTCCGTGTCGCATCCTTGAAAGAAATTAAACTTAAATACCAACTTTGGTTTTTAATCTACTTTTCATTTTTTAGTTATACTGTCCACAGACTGACAGACTGACACACGGACACACACACACACACACACACACACACACACACACACACACACACACACACACACACACACACACACACACACACACACACACACACACGGACCTTTTTCTAAAAATCCTTTTTTTGGATTCATGGGGTCTCAAAACATATTTCCAGTGAAATCTCGACATCGAATTTTTGTGTGGAATACAATAGTTCCTCTACTTACAAGTAATAAGTGGGTTAAAAACCAAAGTTAGTATTTAAGTTTAATTTCTTTCAAGGATGCGACACGAAGATTTTGAAGAAAATTCCTCCACCCTAAACTACCCTTTAAGTGGAAAATTTTTCGAAAATTTTTATTTTCTCGAAAATGGCTCTAACAATTTTGATTAAAATGCCATATGCTTAAGGTATTTTTATGACAAATTGAAGCGTATATGTTGAATTTTATGGCTATAGCCTATGTAGTCCTGTTTACTCTGGATGACTTTTGCATAACTAGTAAACCGTTATAGACCCAATCTTATTATACAAAAATGTAGATCTTGTTAAAATACACTATTTATGCCCGAATGAATGTTTTTGTGAACTGAACTATTTCGGAGATACTCCTTGTTATTTGTGTGAGCTTTCCAATACTTATACTTTAAAGCCCTCATATAGCGACTATCTTTAAAAGATTTGACTATTGCTCAAATACTATTGGAATAGTTACTCTCCCTCCCACCCCCACCCCCCGTTTCTCCTTTCCATAGCAAGCGCTATGCGGTTTTCGCAAGATATAAAGTTGAATGATCTGGCTACATTAAATTAGGAATGTAAAAAATTTTAGAGCTGTCCATCAGCGCATTAAACTTCGAGGGGTTAGCATTCAACCAGATACGTAAGATTCCTTCATTTTAAGTTTAATTTGTATTTACTATTTGTTATAATAGTGTTTTTAGCTGTTTCTACTATTTGTTTATGTTAATGTTCCAAGACCTTTCATAATGCCTTGTAGAAAAATAACTAGGTGTAGCTTTAATCCTAAGAAACCCTTTGCAGTAAAAGAAGTCAAAGTGATTGTTGATTCTCTTAGCCAAAATCGTGCTATATTTGGTGGCATTAAAAGTACTCGGTGCACAAGTACTTCAGTGATGGCGTGATGTTCATCAACTGTGATAAGTGTTAATGCTTGGAATTCGCATGTTTTTGATAAAATTCTTCATTTAGGCAATGATTTGCACTTGAAATCAATTTCAAATTATAATAGTATTGTGCCAAATACAAATTGCTTGTGTGCTAATGAAATTTGGCTGCAGGATATTATAATTGATGACGTAAAAGTAACCTGCAGTAATAATAACGCCTATCGCAACATCCCTTCACGAGCCAAGTCTTACCGCCCGGCCTCTGCCACCTCTGCCCACTGCAGGCGTCATGAGTGGGGTGCAGCACTGGAGGGTGGGTCGTCAGCGCTCCGATTCCTCCCGGCCGGTTATGCGGCCTTCGCGACTTGGGGTAACTACTCCTCAACTGCCCCCCCCCCCGAGACCTAACAGGCTGAGTGCACCCCGTGCCAGAACTCCAAGCTGGGGAAAATCCCCATGCTGGTACCGGGGATCGAATCCGGGTCCTCCGCGCCAGAGGCAAGCGCTACCAGCTGCGCTAGAAGCGGGTAACCTGCAGTATAGTGACAAATAATTTTTAATTAGAAGGGATCATATCAAAAGATTTAGACAGTGTGCTAGAAAAGTTTTTCCAGTGTTATGAGCATGGTGTGTTTATCTACTGCACACTTAAAGTCTATAGAACGAGTACGCGTACTGGTTTTACATATCGTAGCCGTGCAAAGAGAAGGGAATCTCAAAGTTTTAAAACAGTCGCTCAAAGCCTACTGCGGCTGGCCCCGTGGCGCAGTTGGTAGAGCACCTGCATGCTGTACTAGGGGTCCCAGGTTCGATTCTCGGCAGGGGGGTAGGAATTTTTCTCCAGCCAGGATTATTCCTCATCCTTCCCTGAGTCTAGAAGTATTATAAATAAGTGTCTGTGTAAATTCAATGTATAAACCCTACTGTTAAGCGAGTAAACCCAATATAGTCAAGGCCACCGATATGACGGCAGTTAAAGGCGGGATATAAATGGAACAATAAAAAAAAAGCCTACTGTATTCCCACATTCCCCTTGCACCGACAAGGAAATAAGCAATACGATAATTTGCACAAGTGTTTATCTCGACTAATATAGGAATAAGAGTTTTTACGAATAGTTAGTATAAGCGTGGAGAAAGTGCAACACAGATTTTTTTCTGCCTTATAAATGTTATTTGAATCTTCATAAGCGCTGCAATTCCAAATTCACTTTTCTTTCGAAAAAATATCAACAAAACCTTTGTTTTAAGCATCACAGCACAGCCGGGACTTACTTTCATAAACTTGATGAAAAATGCCTTGTACATTTTTTAATGTTCGTCGTAATACTGAGTGCGGGCATTGAAGGATCTGCTTTAATTACATATTGCTTTTTAGGGAAATTTTAATGCTTGGAAGCTTCTTACATTGAGTTTGTCCATCACACAACAGTTTATTGCTATTTTCGTTGTTAAAATGCACAGGAACCAAGTTTTGTTTACTATTGTAGCCCTGATTCATGTTGTGACGTCATGGATGTATACTGCTTGTGTGCATACTTTCGTCCCAAAATTCACGCAAATTTTAATCTACATTTGCTTTAATAGTAAGTAACCAAGTGTCCATATCATGTTCAAATGTCCACAATTGAAGAGCACACATACAAGAAACAAAACAAACCACGAATTACTCTCTTTTCATGACTATAAATGTAATAGTGTTAGCGTGATTCTTAATATGACATTACAATAACACATTATAAACCGAGGGTCAAGCGCACAGCACCAGTTTCCTGCCGTTAGCCCAAGCTTTATTTCGAAACACACTCCAAGTTATTGCTGAGTGACAAGAATGCAAATCATAACAATCGTACTTAAGAAAGTTTGATTTTTAATGACATTAAAACGATTATGTACCATAAGATCATAATGAACAACAATTTGCCAATGTTTGAGAAAAATTACAGGTATGTAATACATTTCTCACATATTTGATGCTAAGCTCCTGACTGTTATCCTACGCGTGTGGCGTTGGAGTGAAAGTCGGCTTTCGTTCCTTGCAAAGCGACCGCTTTATTTATGTGTCAAGCTGCTGCAAAGCAAGAATCAAAGAATCCGAAATGGAAACGCAAAGAACGGCCCAACTATACGAGGTGTGATCCAAATGTTTCCAGAATGACTTCACAACAATTTTATCTTTGGTCTGTTTTTAAATCTTACTCAAAGATTACATGCAGCGCTTTCTTCTGATGAAAATGAGAGGTTACATGCCTTTCTGTGACCTAGCAGCGCAGAGGTAGAAGCTCTCAAGTGAACCAGTGCTTTGCAGCTGTTGCGTTGTTTCTGTGTAGTGAAAATGCTAAAGCTCGTCTCAACCTTAGAAGACAGTACACGTTAAATGGGGCACAACGTTGCAACATGTACTACATGTGTGCCTTCTTTCATCTTCGAAACGCAAATCATGTAAGAACCGACTCAGAGTGGCCCTTGAGAAATTTGGTAGGGTATCATCACTGTGATGATACCGTGACAAAATTATATTCAACCTGGGTGGTATATTTTCAAACACTAAAGAATGAACAATTCGCCGCACTCCGCTTTGCACTATTCCATCATATTGCATTAACCTAGCATTTTGTGTTGTCCTGCCTTTTTGCTTTCTTTTTCGTGGCGTTCTTAGATATCCTTTCATTGGTTCCTTTTTAATCCTATACACTACTGCTTCTGAACACCCGATAGCCTTACCTGTTACTTTTACTGTCTTATTAATACTCATTTGACTTTAAAATAATCTAACAGATTCATAATTATTTGGCGTTCCTTACTTCTTAATTTACCAATATATCCTCTCTTCCTAACTTCCCCCTCCACAACTACAAATATTTACGGAAAATGTTAAATAAATAAGGTAATAACACTTCACAGGCTCCATACAGTATAAACACACACACTTCTTTACGAACTGATGTTAACTTTTCTTGCTGCCTTGTGTCTAACGTTTGACGCCTTTTATCTGAATACGTTTGTTTGCCTTACGCGATGAAAGAAAGAGGTTACAGGCTTCTGGTTTATTTTAAAAACTGTCTCTAACTCTCCTCAACATTTGCTCTCGCTTTGTCCCCAATGTAAACTCAATAATAGAAAAGTTTCCCACTGCGTAACTTTTGCAGTGCACAGAATAAAATCTTCCGAAAAGATTTAATTTAAAAATTGTGACCTTTAACAGAGTAAACACAGAGAATTCAAAGTAGGCAGGTGGCGGCAGTAGAATTTACTCTAGTAAGAAAAATAAAAACGTAGTCAAGCCGTTAGTTTATTAGTTAGTGCGTGATGAGCATATAAGCAGCAAACATCGGAGTTTTACTGAAAAAAAAGTTGTCTGTAGAAATTTGGGCCTATAGAAGTGTATATTGGCCTAAAAAAGATGTAACGAATTAGAGAAAAAAATTCTGCATAGAATAATGTGTTCAAACTTGTAATTTATAACAACTGAATATTCACACCATGCTATTAGGGACCTGGCAACAACGCAAGAGTAGAAAAGGACAAAGCTAACGGCAACTCGTATGCGCTAGATAGAGACAAATATGCCCCATTTAATTCCATACTGTCATCTAAGAATGAGACAACCTATAGATTAAGGAGAACAAAGAACAAACATCAAATTTTGCGTCAATTTTGGTAAAACAGCAACAGAAGCCTATGAAATGTTAAGAACAGCTTATGGAGCGGAAGTAATGGGGGGGGGGGGGTGGGGGGGGGGGGAAAGAAGCATTTGAGTGATTTTCGGTATTTAAAAGTGGTGTGGCATCAGTTATGGATTCAGATCATTAGAGCCGACTCTCTTTCAGCAAAACTGATGAAAATAGCAATCAGGTAAGGGAAATAGTGTTAAACAATAGGCGTTTTATGCTAACAGACATTTCTGATGGATTAGGATGCTCCTTTGGAAGTGTTGAAAGCATTTTGAAAAACGATTGGACATGATAATTGCTGCAAACTTCGTGCCTCGCCCTCTCTGAAACGACAATACGGCCGCGTACAAAGTCACCAATGTTTGGATAAAATGTGACGAATTCTGTTCCCCATCCACTTATTCTCCAAATTTTATTCCAGTATATTTTTATCTTCCGGTGACTTAAAATATGGTTCCGAGGACACCGTTTTGAGGAGATTGATGTTATCCATCGCGAATCGCTGATGTTTAAAGAAAATTACTTCCAGAGGTGCTTCTAGTAGTGACAAAAGTGCTGACACAAACATATCAACTCCCAAGTTGACTACTTCAAGGGTGACAGTGTAGAGTAGACAAATCAAAATGTGGTAACCTTATTTTGGAAACTTGCTGATTACAGCTGTAATCACCATTTTACGATGAATCACTGTGCATATGCTGTGTTTATGGTAACCTGCTCCGATTGATCACAATAAATACGCTAAAATTAATAAAAATACTCTGAAACACGAAGGAAAAGTCACGGATTTTAGAAATATCAAGATATACACTATTTTGTCAACATAAGTAATACCTTCATATCACTATCTCTACTCTACTTTGCCCAATTTTAAAGCTGCTAATTCGTAGCAAAAATAAAATTTTTATTCTGGCTTTGCTCATTCCTAAGAATCATTTCACTTTCTGATTTTCAAAATTGTATCTTTCATGCCTTAGTAATGTCTGCAGTAGCTGAACGTAGCTGCATTCTACGAACCTGACCTTTAAGGTAATGGTTTTCTTGTTGACTGTTTCATCTTAATCTTAATTAACCGGCAACTGTCTAACTAATTGATTTTCCTTAAAATTGAGTATGTTTAATGCCCCCATATTCTCATAAGAAATTTCAGACCATGTTTCTTACATTATGCATTTATTTTAACACACCGAAAGTATTCATTGCAATTACGTATTTAGGTCCCCATAATTACCTCACACTATTATTAATCTCACCCATTAATAATTTTGATATAAAATGCTCCATTACATTAGTTTATTATTTTCATTAATAAAAGCATATACAATCATTGCACGAATAAAATCGTAACTTTAAATTGCTCTGTTTCTCTGTCGGCTTCTCTTTCAATTTCTCTATAACGTTTTTACAAATTACTTTTCATGGTTATATACAAATATTTCATGGACAATTAATAACTCTAATTTGTTTTATTCGTGTTGTTTTGATAGCATTGATTTAGTTTTTGCTAGGTTCACTACACTTCACTTTGATAATGATGTCCCTTTGAAGCCAAAATTGTGAACGCCATAATTAGGGAAATAATACTGCTTCACGTGGCAGAATTAAATAACAGGAAAATATTAAAATCGTCTCATGTATAAAAGGTACAGACCTGGGAACATTGTTCACGGTTAAAATTGTCAAAAAGGGATATATAATGGTATATAAAAGTCATTAGAGGCAAGTTCCAGGTAATCAGACTAAAACCCTGTCAGACCAGTTTTCCTGGAAATCGCTTAGTGCAGGTGTGTTGAACAGCAAAACAAGGGATGGTCACGTAAGCTTCGGCGAAACCCCGTTGCCAGCGTAGAGGTAATTAAGAAGTGAAAGGCATTAAGGGGAATTTGAGAAGTTAGAAGGTGACTTGCCGCCCAGATCCCCGAGTGGTCAGGTCAGCGAACACTTGTCGCCCAGATCCCCGAGTGGTCAGGTCAGTTACAGGACTTGCATTCCGGATCCTCGAGTGTGAGGACACATTACATTTTACAGTAACAATCTGCGGTCTCAGTAAAGACACAGTAGCGACGTAACGACGTAATACTTCTAATAGCGATCGGAAAATCTCAAACATTTACTTTGATTGTGAATAAAAGTGTTTCAACGAGAGTTCTGGCTTTTATGTGAAAATACCCACGCATACCCAGAAATTAAGGTCCATGCAGAGCAGCCAGAGCAGAAACCATCTGAGAACAGCGTTCAGCTTAGGATAGTGGAACAGAGGAGGTGGTAATTCCGCTTCAATTTGTAGGCAAAAACAATATTTTTGATGTGCCTACTTATGCTATGTTTACAATTTTCAGAACCTTGTCCTCCACATTATGTATATTTATCATAACCATCCATAAACAAAATTGCACTTACAACTTAACTGCACCGGAGTTTCTGTTAAGGATGAAGGAGCAGCTTAAGCCACGGACCCATTGGTTTTCTGTGATTGGTATGTTTTAACTCACTATGTACGATTTTCTGTATTAAGAAAAAACTAAGATTCATTACCTGAAAACGCAAATCGCTGACTGGTGGTTCGGCGTATGGTATGCCCCTGTATGCGCAGAAGTCTCGTTCCATGTGTGATGTCATAACGGTGCCCCTGATTTGTCCAAGTGCAGTCCTTACTGTGCATTCTCTGGCGTATGTTGTCACCGAGAATAGACATAGCATTATTATTGTCACACACGGTTTCCTTCTTGCTTCCAAATTGTGGTACACCATCTGAAAAATTAATAGGTTTATGTACGCTGGTCCTCAATTTCAGCATATCTCTAAGGCATTTTAGGTTTACCTGTATCTGGAAACAGCCTACATTACAGATGCCTCAAACTATAGTAGGAGGTCGCCGCGAGGGGGGTAGGAGTGCAGCCTTAGATGGGCCCACCCCGTTACGCTTCACTATGCGTAGAAATGCATAGACACTTAATGTTTGTCCAGATTCTTAACATCGCTATATAAAAAGCTAAACATTTATGCACATAATCACTCACCTATAAATTCTCAAAAAATAGTTCTGCTTCTTCCTCCTCCTTGTCCGGCTCTGTATTAGTTTCCGCTGAGGAAGTGCTAGCTGCTGTTGAATAATTACCCTTGGTGCCCATCATTTTAAGCCTTGGGTAATGGCAATGCCACTCCCATCATCTAACACATACTCATCCCAACACCTATTCCTGCATCCACACTTTTATAGGTATGCAGGAAGAAACCATTGAACTATACTTTGTACTATGCTATCAGCATCTCCTGATTTAAGTTCCACTACCTCGAGCAATGTAGATACAATTTTGCCATGGGTACGACTAAAGTAACGTATAACAATTGCTAGAAGTTCAATCATAGACACGTCTGTTGATTCATCTATTATTATACTAAATGCTTGTTCACTGATATTTTTAACTAGCTCTTTAAGAAAGTGAGGTGCTAGAACATTTTTTATTGTTTCGCTACATTTGGTACGATGTAAATGGATGCCAGAATGTTTACTGTCTGCAAAAGCACTTTTACAAAGCTCGGATAAATGATCACACGATAGCAGGGAACAATGTTCGCATACAAACATAGCCAGCTTGGCTTCTGCTTCATGTATCCCTAATGAAGTGCATGCAGGACTGAAATGTATTACTTTCTGGCGTTTATTTAGAAAGGGACCTGCAAACTTTTTGTGTTTATCTCTTTTAGCAAGAACTTTCAAGTCACTTAACTTAGAATTAATTTCACATCTGCAATATTTGCAATACGCTCTTGTTTTGTCATTAACAACTCGCTGAAGCCAACCCTTAAACTCCTCCATAGATTCCCACTTCCCGTCTGTACCCCTGTGTATACTTCGGTGGCATTTTACCGTTTCAGTACAAAAAAAAGTAGGTAATTCAGAACAACTCTGTTCACTGATTTCACACCCAACACAAAGCACACGAACTTACACACTCCAGTGAAAGTACAAGTCAACGACAACTATATTTCCGATCACCACAAAAGCAAATTCAATCTATCTCACTGAGAAAAGATTGCTAATACACTGTTCGGCGTTAGCGCAAGACGCATCGGTCAATGCCGTGTGCAATCTGAGCATAATATTTACATTGCCTGATACGACAGGATCAGCAGAGTGAGGGACTTCCCCTGGAGTTTTGACCTTGACACGTGCAATTATTGCATCTACTATATGGATCAGTGGCTCGAATGTAAGAAGCGATGTTCTCTAAATGTTTCCTTTTTTAATGTAGTCATTATTCAGTACACAAAGAAACTAGAAAAAAGCTAAACTTAAAATTTTCATAGCCAAAAATGTAGCTAATGACAGTAGAGTGTACGGTTCCAATTTGAACTTCCTGGTGGTGGTGGTGGTACACAGGCTCCTCTCCCCTCTGTAGAGTCTAGATCCCCTTGGAGCCCGGGACTCGGATATGTCCTCCGATTCGAAGGACGAGGATTTACAGAGAAACTGGAGGTTAAAGTCGAATCATGTATACAAGGAATCGCTAAACTTATCTTCGTTTCAGGGTTTCAATCATTTCTCAAATATGTATTTATTTTGAGCACTCATAACTATTCCTTTATCTTATTGCATCTTAGTTATTACTTGGTGTACTTAATTATCAAGACAGAGAATGATTAAATCGTTAATATTATTATATCCAGTAGTGGAGGTAAGGCAAAACAATAAACAATATATGTTAGTTTCAATCCGCGTTTTGTAAATGAGAGTAATGAATCATGTCATCACAGCCGTGAGCTAACGTAAGTCATTTCTGTAGCTGTTAATAATTAGGTTTGCTTGAACTTTAAGGCTCATGCGAAAAATAGCAGAACATACCTGTTACAATCTCCTTCAACTTTCAGGAATTTTAAAAGGATTAATTGAAGACATGAAACAATCATTCTGTGTGTGTAAATTAAATCAAAGCCGTTATTAGTGGTTATTGTTTAGAAGACATTAAGAAAATAAAACGTTATGCTGCGGTAACCACTTTGTATAGAAAACGAAAACCAAACGAGACATTTATATTAAAAGCATCTTAAAGTCCTAGAAATGTTAATTAAAATAAATGTTTCAACGTTCTTGTATACAGGTGTAGATTCTGATTGGTAATAAGTATAAATTAACAATTTCATCATTTTGTCGTTCACTAATAAAAGCAAATGAAGAAACTAATACTCCGTATTGAACACTGCGAGTATCCTCTAAATAAATGTAAACGAACATACAGAAACAAAAGCAAAATTATAAAACTATTTCTAGCGGTGCTACGAAGATTCCGCGATGCACTGAAATTAGCTCCCAAGTTAGTAAACCTGAAGCTTAATATCATATGAATAGAGCGCAAATATCCCAACTGAGGAATAGCCGAGATCACTGCATCGCTATTTGTAGAATTAAAAACTGCTTAGAATAGATGTTGACGTTCAATACCCGCTTCTCCCATATTTATTTTATGAAATAGAAAATTCGCAAACTTCTTTGATTCTCTAGTTTAGAGCTTTCTATCAGGAATGCAGAATGGAGATGATTGCACGCTTGTAGAAATTGACTTCATGAGGCTTAGCAACATTGTGTAGTGCTTGGAAATAAACAACATGGCAACGCTGCTAGGTTCAAACGGTTGCTTCTTGTTGAAGTAACCTGCACTGCATTGTGTTCTGTTTAATATGTTATTTATTCACTGGCATCCAGATGTTATAACAATATATTTTACCATCATTAAAACCATATTTTACTCTATTAAACACTTTAAATTGAAATATAACGTATTAAATTCGGTTGCTTTCGATACTTTGTGTCTTATTCTCGCTTAGCGTGGCATTTGTGTCGTAATAGGCATAACTAAACATAAAGAAATCTGATCACGTTGAGTTTACTAAAAATATCTAAGCTGATTATTTTTGTTTGTTGTATCTTGCTTGTCGAGACTTTCTAAAATCTAACGCGAAATAAGCGCGTTTCACCCTTAGAAGACAGTACACGTTAAATGGAGCGCAGTGTTGCAGCATGTACTAGTTGCGAATCTTTCTCCGCGCGCGACTCGAGGTGGCAGGAGTCCTGCACTTAGTCCTTCAATTGCTGCTTGAAGGACACTTTTAACTTTGGTATCCCTCCATGCCTTTGTTACTGTATGACCTAAATTTACAAATGACTCGTCTGTATAAACAACTGATTTCCCCTGGTCCCTAAACCTTTTTACGTCTTTTAGATATTTATGTCGCCATCTGATGATATCGATATCGTCTCTTGCTATTAATATGCACTTGTTACCCCTTCTTTCATATTCCAACCCCAAATCATGTAAGAACCGACTAAGAGTGGCCCTTGAGAAATTTGGTTGGGTCTCATCACTGTTGAATCGTGACAAAATTATATTTAGCATGGGTGGAATATTTGCAAACTGTAAAGAATGAACAATTCGCCGCACTCCACCTTGCACTATTCAATCATATTGCGTTAACCTATCGTTTTGTGTAGTCCCGCCCTTTTTGCTTTCTTTTTCGATGGCGTTCTTAGAGGTCCTTTCATTAGTTCCTTTTTAATCATACACACTACTGCTTCTGAACACCCGATAGCCTTAGCTGTTTCTTTTACTGCCTTACACGCATTTTGCTTCAAAAATAATATAACACATTCATAATTATTTGGCGTTCCTTACTTCTTAATTTACCAACATATCGTCTCTTCCTAGCTTCTCCCTCCATAACTACAAATATTTACAAAAATATTAAACAAATAACGCAATAACAGCTCACAGTTACACACACGGCTTCTTTCGAACTAATGTTAGTGCTGCTCCTTATACTATCTTCTGTGTCAGGCCTGACGCTGAATAGATGAATACCTTTTGTTTGCCTTACTGGATAAAAGAAAGAGGTTACTGCCTTTTGGTTTATTTTAAAAACTTTCTCCAACCTTCCTCAACATTTGTTCTCGCTGGTTCCCTGATGTAAACTCAATAACAAAAAAGTTTCACACTGCGTAACTTTTGCAGTGCACAGATATAAAAGTTTCCGAAAACATTTCATTTTAAAAATTATAACACTTAACTGGGTAAACATAGAGAATTCCAAGTTTGCAGGTAGTAGCACTATGGTATACTCTACCTAAGAAAAAAATATAGATGCATTCTAGCAGTTAGTTTGTTAGTGCGTGACGAGTATAGAAACAGGAAATATCGGACTTCTATTGAAAAAAACGTTTTCTGAAGAAATTTGGGCCTATAGAAATGTATAATGACTCTAAAAAGGATATAACGTGATAGAGAAAAAAATTCTGCATAGGATAATGTGTTCAAATCTGAAATTTATAACAAATGAATATTTATACCATGCTATTAGGAATCTGGCAACAGAGCGAGGGTAGAAAAGGACGCGGCTAATGGCAACTTGTATGCGCTAGATAGAGACAGAGATGTCCCATTTAACTCCATACTGTCTTCTAAGAGTGGAACGCTATATAGATACATAGCTTCCATATATCCATTGTAAACTAGTGTGAGTATTAATAGTATACGATCGAAGTAAATACTTTATCACGGTAATCGTCTACAACATTTATAGAGAGATGCCTTTGAATGTGAATACTTAAAGGAAAATATCAGGAGGAATGGTTGACAGTTGAGTAGGTGAATTCTCTGCTTTGTTTTCACCAATAGTAGTTAATATCTTATAAAGCATTCAGTTGTAAATTTCAATAATACTCTTGGTTAGTGAGACTGAGAGAAAGATTACAACGCTAAGCGAAATAAACATGTAATTTGCTGCTCTAAAGGAGGAGCTTTATCAAAAGTTTCCGTTTGTTTATGTAATCTTATATGTCGGACAGAGTATATAAACAATAATGTTCACTTGATATACAAATTAAGAAACAACAAACAAAAGTAATACGAAAGAAAGAGAAAGAGAGAGAGAGAGAGCGAGCGAGAGAGAGAGAGAGAGACCTAGCTATTAAAATATGGTGGGGTATTTCTATATTGGAGGCAGTAGCATTTAGTTAACGAATGTTAGAGGAAATATTGAATTTCGGAAACAGGGGATATAGCAGAAGTTACATAACTATTTAAAAATCTCATGTGTTGCACTCACATGACTTTCTCTACTTTTGTACTAACCATTCTTACAAACTCCTATTCCTCTTTTAATTATTAGTCGACATAAACAGTTGCAGAAATTATCTTATTGCTTGTTTCCTTGTAGGTGCAAAGGGAATATGAGAATATAGTAGGCTTTGAGCGATAGTCAATTCTTTCAAAACTTTAGATTCCGTTCTCTTTGCACGGCTAAGACATAAAAAATGAATAAAGATGTTTCATTTGACGAAAGCTTGTTTTCCAAAATTTACAGAAATAACAAGTAATATCTACAAAATGGCTCCCTCTACACGAAAAAAAAAAAAAAAAAAAAAAAAAAGTATTTGGACATAAATTGTGGCTTAACAAGATCTACATTTTTTTGTACAGTAAGATTTGGTCTATATCTTACGATTTTCCTCCTCCTTCTTCTTCAGATTACCCGCTCCTTATGTAGGAGTTACACCCTCTAGGACTTACAAGCCAGTGCCTAGGGTCAGACGCCTGTCGGGGAGCACAGGAACCCATGGGCCAGACAGAGTGAAGACCTGGAAGCGAATGGTCAGCCAAGCACCGGGTATGAGAGTGAGGAAGAGGATGATATGAAATGCAGGCGGAATGGATGATTGGAAAGGTGATAGTGGAGCAATTGGTGGAATGAGTGGCGGGGGAAACCGGAGCACCCGGAGAAAACCCGCTCTGACGCCGCTTTGTCCACCACAAATACCACATGCGAGTCCCTGGGATCGAACCCGGTAGGTGGTAGGCGAGCGCGCTAACCGCTTGGGCACGGTGCCGCCTCTCTTACGGTTTACCAGTTATGCAAAAGCCATCCAGAGTAGACAGGACTACATAGGCTATAGGGCCAGAGAATTCAAAATATACATTGCGTTTGGCATAAAAATATCTTAAACATATTGCACTTTAATCAAAATCGTTAGATCATTTTCGAAAAAATTTTCCATGTAAAGGGTAGTTTAGGGTAGAGGAATTTTCTTCAAAATGTTCGTGTTGCATCCTTGAACATTAACACACAGATACACACACATATATACACACACACACACACACACACACACACACACACACACACACACACACACACACACACACGCGGACGGACGGACGGACCTTTTTCTAAAAATGCTTTCTTTGGATTTAGGAGGCCTCAAAACATATATTTCCGCTGAAATCTCAACATAGAATTCTTGGGTGGAATAGAATACCTCCTCTATTTACTATAAAGAGAAAAGGGAGAAAGGAGAAAGTGCAGAAACTAGAAATGCCTTAACCTTCATAATTCAATTTGTAAAGTGTATATAAGAATTAAGAATTGTATACATAAAAGACTCAAAAATAATAACTAACGGTTGCTAGACGAATATCCCCCTAAGGCGTCTCCTCTATGTAGATGTTACCCTTATTCGCCCGGCTGCTGCGTCCTCCTATCGCAGCCAAGGCCACGGAGGTGTGCAGGTTGGGGTGACACGCCGACTCCCCCGACCGTAAGGCGACTACTTGACCTTTTCAGTGACGCTACCTTTCTATCAGGATAGCTCCTCAATTGACCCCTCAGGAACCTAACGAGGCTGGGTTCACCCCGTACCAGACCTCCCAGCAGGGGAAAAATCCCATGCGGGTACCGGGATTGAACCCGGGTTCTCCGAGCTAGAGGCAAGCGCTCTACCGACTGCATTACGGAAGCGGTCGCTAGAAGATTAACAGAGTGAATTTAGAATAGGATGCTGAACGAAAAACCTGACGCTATTAAGGGTGAGGCAATATTAATCAGCAAAAGTTAATAAACTTTAATTCTTATTAGTAGTTATGTATTATATTCCAATTTCAAACATCTTTCGGATCTCCAGTGTTGATTGTTTCTCGTTAGTGTTAGGTCCGCTAGGTGACGGATTATGTTCTGTATTAGCAACTATTGGAGGCAAAAAAGTTTGACAGAATCACTCGGCTGTATTTCAAAGTTCGTTAACAATCCTCATTCTTCAAAATAAATAACATTTTCCTAACCATGTACAGTTTTAATAATTTAACCTCAGGGTTTATTTCAAGATTAAATGGCCAAAAGTGATCTGCCACAGCTGTTTTATAAATTTGTTTACGTTTAATAATTCTAAAAGTTCCTTTTTACTTGTTTCCTAAACAATGTAAACACTGTCACAATCCAAGGCTAAATGCTAGAATTTTTTATAATTTTAAATTTTATTCTTATCAGAAAAAAGTATAGAAAAACATAAATAGAAAAGACTTTGTTTGGAATTGAAATATAATACACAATAACACAAGATAAGTGAAGCTACCAGGTGAGTCAGGCGCCCCTTATTTTTTTGGAAGGTAGGCCACCCAACAAACGCCATGTGCGCTTTCGTCTAGTTTTGCGCTTACTAAAATGTACTGCCTGACGTTCTTAGAGAGAGGAATGCGCAAAACTCAGAGGAACAGCGGTTTAAGGGACAGAACGTACTCCTCGCTAAAGTACACCTCAAAAACATACGGCTCGTTTACTGAGAGCGAATTCCGGTTTCTAGCCGATTTTACAAACTTTTTATTAAAGTATACATAGCAGTGTAATTCAGTAAAGGCCTCTGATAAAAAGGACCTATCATATGAGTACACTAACAACACCAAATAAAAATAAAATGGCGGGCACTTGTACTTAGAGCAGGGATTGGCTGCGAAAAATTAGGCAAAAATTAAGGACACACCTCATCCACCATGGACACGTACAGTCAAAACGCACATAATATTAAATAAAGGTTTATTTAATACGTACATCTCAAATAACAGGCATAATAGCTTTTGCCATCTAAGTACTAACATTAAAACTCCCAGCAAAGGATTAAAACTGTCTCAAAAGGCTAAATCAAGCATTAAAACTCGCGAAGTGGCAATGACAATGCCTGGTATACAAGTCATACTATTGAACTCTAAACGTGCTTTCAGTCAAGTCTCGAAATAGCTGGAGAGAATAACGACTGTAGCTTGTGCGCTACCCCGTCAGGAACACAGGTTCGCGTTTCGGCACTGTGCAATTTCTTTATGCTCATCAAAACTTAGAAGTCCCTGAGAGTTTAGGACATTATAACTGAAATCGTTTTTGGTTGTCTGCATTTCGTAGTAGAACAGGTATAATGACTTCTGCCCCATTGGACTGGCATGGTGTAGTGTGTTATTATGAATGCCGACTTCATTCTCCACGCGAGAGCTGTTGCATGATATTTTGTGCCATCCCTTCACCATGTATTCGTCAGACGAGTACATTGATATGCTTTTGATCTATGGAGAAACAAGGGCCCATGCACAAGCAGCTCAACATTTATACCGGGAGAGATATAACCTAATAGACAACAATACCATAAAATGGAAATAAAACAATTACAAATTAAAATAATAACAGCGTTTAACATAATAATTGTTTGGTCAATTTTATTTGTGAATATTACACGCTAAAAAAATCAGTAAACGGAGGGGAATCGAACCACATTTGCACCAGGCGGATTGCTTACGAATCGGGCGCTCGTTGCAACTGAGCTACCTAGTAATATGATAGGTAAATATTTCGTTTAACATGTAGTGTTTGCTCGTCCCAATGAACATTTGCAGAGGTGCAAACGTCAGCTGTCCAATTACAGGTATATTAAAAGGCGATACCCTAACATCTATAGTAGTACCTAATAATTTCATCGAGTGTGTAACTAAATACATCCATGTTAAATACTTGGGTACAATCTAGCATAAAGGCCGATGTTTTCAAGTTAGAGTATAAAATGCGGATTACATAAAACTGGAGAAAAAGGGGCAGCTGACTCACCTGGTATAGTAGCTAATATGTATTAATATATATTTGTTGACTGATAACCTATTTACCCACAACTTGTATTTGAAAAGAACAAGCATACAATTTATCATTTCGAATGCCTCTGTTGTCTAATGAATAGCGTACTAACTTCAAAATCCAGAGGTCCTGGGTTCAATTTCCGGGTGGCGAGTTGGGATTTTTCTTTAGATGGGATTACTCTACATTCTTCCTAAAGTCTAAAGTATGATTGGGAATTTTTTATATTTTTTTTAACGACGCTGGCAATTGCCAGGTTCACATCAGCGTCGCCGGTGTGCCGGAATTTTTCTCCGCAGGAGTTCTTTTACATGCCAGTAAACCTACTGACATGGAGCTGTCGTTTTTAAGCACTCTTAAAAACCATCGGTCTGGGCCGCATTTGAACCCGCGACCTTGGGAACAGTAGGCCAGCGTCTAACCAACTGAGCCACCCAGACAGTCTTGATTGGGACTGTACATGTATGTGTAAATTTAATGTTTATGAAGAAAGCCCCACATAATCAAACCCAAAGTGACACAAACAGTTGAACAAGTGAACATCATTGCCGACACATTGCCGATGAACAATTGTTCCCAAGGAAAATCCGCCAATATGACCTTAGATGTTAAAGGTGGCATACAAATAGAGAACAAAAATATCAATCCATTTAGATTTTTTGGCTTGTATAAATCTTTCAACTGAGTAAATAGAGATAACGTAGGGATTGTTATGGAAGCTCTCGGATATCCAAAAATATTATTAAAGTATTAAAATGTTTATATTACAATTCCAACATTATAATTAACAGACGTACGCCTAAGACTGAGACAATTTTAATAAACAAGGAATTAGAAAAAGGTGTGGTATCTGGTATTTTAAATTATATATGAATAAAGTACTCTGACCATGGGATTAAATGAAATGATTTTAAACGAATTATTTTCCAGATAATGAAAGTGATTTATAGACGTCTTTATAGAGATAAATAAGATATGTGAATAATATAACGTTAAACTATCAAAATAAGAAAGAGAACTTCGAGAAAATGAAAATTTAAGATACATAATTGTAATTGTTAACCAAAATTTACAGCATGTATTTATAAGCTTCAGTTATTTAGAGCGAAGTTTTAGTATAAATAGAAGAACAGGAATGAAGGTAAATGTGAAGGTATCTAAATTATAACTTACTTTAAAAATAAAACAAGCAAACAAAATTAACATTTTATAAAACTAAAGTTTTGTCTAAGTTGCTTTATGGGTACGAAATTGTAATGCTAATTTTATTGAGCCTTAAATCATACTGTAACTTTGTTGGGTGTAAAAAGTAAAGAAGACAGATGTAGTCGAGATAAAGAAACACTTTTATTTCCGTAAACAGTAACTTTGTACACTCGTTGCAACAGTAAGAAAGTCTTTTTCGATTCTCCAACAGCACGGCTCCGAACTCGTAACACAAAGAACTGTCCCTTCTCCGTCGGCACAACGCTTCACATCGTCTGTCCGTCTCCGTCGGCACGACTACTCAACGCTTCACATACGTCTCACTGACTCTTCTGTCGCACTTTACCGCTATTTATATCTCCCAGGCACTATTCTGGAAAGTTCAGTTATTGCGGTGAAATACAAAGAAGAAGATTCCAGTAGCCTCTATCCTTTTCTCTCTTTCGGCAAGCGCCCCAACAATGCGGTCATTCTCTGTCTCTTTCCTTTGGCTCCTTTGCGGTAGTGCCGACAATAATGCGATGGGTGACACTGCTGTTGTCGGCAATTAGATGCGGCGGGCGCGGTGACAATACAGACAATGGCATCGTCACAATAAAAAACATATTTGAAAACAAACATTTGTCATATTTAAATAATCGTCAATAACATAAAAAAATTTAAAACTAGCCAATTACAGAACCCTTTTTTAAAAAAATAGGAAGTGGTAACGTGTGATATTCAGATGGTATTTTGTTTCATAATTTAAGGCCCATTATTGGATAACTTGAACCCATCTTATTTAATCTATAATTAGGAATATCCAAATTCATATTGTTCCTTGTATTATAGGTATGCTTGATCACAAACCTTTTTAAATATATCTTTCCTCTGCCATGAGTATATTGTTAAATCATAAATATATAAGTTTATAATAGTTCATAAATTTAATGTTATAAAAAGAGGCTTACAATGCTACAATCTGGGTAAATAACAAGAAGTTGATAAATAGAATACAGGCTGCACAGTACAACTTTCTCAAAAGAATTATATAGAATATTTGCGGAATTATATTAATACGTATTGAACTAAAATAACATAATTAAACGCAGGTATGCTGAGTAAATTATAAAATCAAGGAATGTCAAACAATTGGAAGTAACATTTGAAAAGAATGGAACCAACTAGAGTACTTAAAATAGCATATGATTATAAACCAAAAGTTAAAGCAATTTAAGAAAACCTAAGATGGATGATACAACTGCAAGAGCGGAACAGACAAGTTTTATAGTTTCTTAGAGTGCACAACAAGAAAGAGGTGGAGGAGGAGAAGAAGAAGAAGAGGCAGAAGAACAAGGAGGAGAAGAAAGAGGAGAATAAGGAGGAGGAACAAAAGAAGGAGGAGGAGAAGGAGTAGAAGGAGGAGCAGCAGAGCAAGAAGAAGCGGGGGAGACCAAGTAGAAAAAGGAGGAGAAGGGGAGGACGGCGAAGGAAAAGGAAGAGGAGAAGGAGAAGAAAAAGAGGAGAAGAAACAGAAGTAGAAGGAGGGCAGATGGAGGTGGAATAGGAGAAGGAGAAGAAAAAGTAGAAGAAGGAAGAGGAGCAGAAGAAGCAGGAGGAGAAGGAAGAGAAGGAGGAGAAAAAGAGGCAGTTCACTAATACATATAGACAAATAAACCCGTTCCTAAGCATGAGGAACATGCGTGCTATGGATCTAATTCTTGAAAGCAGATGAGTATATAAAGTATACTACTGCAAAGTAGCACTGATACTACAACTACCAAAGTTTTTACTGTTATTATTACTATTATTATTTTATTCTTTATACTTTCTATGCTACGTATAGTAAGTAGATGTAGTATTGTATTCGACCCAAAAATTCGATGTCGAGATTTCACCGGAAATATTTTTTAAGGCCCATCCAAAAAAAAAAAAAAGCATTTTTAGAAAATTAACTCTGTGTGTGTGTGTGTGTGTGTGTGTGTGTGTGTGTGTGTGTGTGTGTGTGTGTGTGTGTGTGTGTGTGTGTGTGTGTGTTTGTGTGTCTGTGTGTCTGCCAGTCTGGACAGAATAACTCAAAAACGAAAAGTCGGTTAGAAACCAAAGTTGGTATTTCAGTTTAACATCTTTTAAAGATGCGACACGCAGATTTTGAAGCAAATTCGTCCACCCCAAAACTACCCTTTACATAATTTTTTTCTCGAAAATTTTTATTTTGTCGAAAATGGCTTTAACGATTTTGACTAAAATACCATACGTTTAAGATATTTGTATGACAAATGAAATGTATATTTTGAATTTTCTGGCTATAGCCCATGTAGTTCTATCTACTCTTTATGACTTGCATAACTGGAAAACCGTAAAAGATACACCAAATCTGACTATATAAAATGTAGATCTTTCTACAATTTATGTCCAAATGAACTTTTTTGTGGAGTCAACCATTTCGGAGATATTCCTTGTTATTTTTGTGAGCTTTGGTAAACTTAAACTTTCATTTGTTTTTATGTTAGCCGTGCAAAGAGAACGTAATTTGAAAGCTTTAAAAGGTTGGACTATCGCTCAGAGCCTACTGTATTCCCATATTCTCCTTCCACCTACCGGAAATACGCAATAATTTTAAAGAAATGTTTATCTCAACTAACACGGAGGAGATATAGGAATAAGAGTTTGAGAGAATAGTAAGTACAAGAGTAGAGAAAGTCATATGAGTGCAACGCATCAGAATTTTTCTATTATTGTTTCTAATACTAACAATGCCAATTAAATAAACTGAATCAGCTATGTATCTTATTTCAGACTATATGCGAGTCTTATTCTCTTTTAAATCATTTGCTTTACATTAAAATTTACTTGACATTTCACCGACTCCAGTGGAAATTGTAAGTTTCCAACACCAGAATGTGTATAGACAATAAGTAAAGTATATCTTACCAGACGAGATTCCATTTTTGTAGTAAAAAAAATTGTTGCATAAATGCTTATGGCCAATGTTTAACTGAGTAGCGATGAGCGGTAATAAAACCCAAAAGGGCAAGCCACGAAAGTTACACCTCCCGATGTCACCACGAGGTCGAAAGATAAGCATAATAGAAGAGCTTTGCGTTATTTGTTTTCGTTTAACTTTGCTGCGACTGGAAAATAGTTCACTTTCACAGTAGGATAAGTGGAATTGAAGAGAAAAGTGGAAAAGTAGAATTGGAGGAGACATTGAGCATCAGCCCTTGAGAGAAAACCATTGTTGACAACTAAGAAGATGTGTTACACTCATATTCCTGTATCTTCTTCGTGTTAATTGAGATAAACATTTGCAGAAATTATCTTATTGCTCGTTTTCTTGCACGTGCAACGGGAATACAGTAGGCTTAGTGCGATAGTCAAGTCTTTTAAAGCTTTCAAATTCCATTCACTTTGCATGGTTAACATATAAAAAAATGACAAGCAATGTTCCATTTGGCAGAAATATGTTCTCCAAAACTTACACAAATAAGGTGGAATATCTATGAAATGGTGCACTCTACAACAAATTGAACATAAATTGTGTATTTTAGCAATATCTACATTTGTCTAGCGGTTAAATGGAAAAGGATGAAGATTGAATATGACTAAGACATTAAAAAAAATGAAAGAAAATCTTGTGCTCATCTCCAGCGGACGGTGAACGAGGTGCCAGTTGTTCAAAGAACGCCAAAAATAATCTCACTGCACCTCGCTTCTATGTCACATTTATTGTTGTACGAAGCCACGGCCATTTCATTGGTTGCTTTAATCCCATTGCAAGGGTACACCACTTGCGTTAGATACGATCTACAAAGATTACAAAATGGCCTAGAAGCGAAATACAGTAGAATCCCGAAATAACGCGGTTGGGGGGGGAGGGGGGGGCATGCTTTAACTACGCTTTATAATGATTCCGCGGTATATCGAAATGTGAGCTTAGAAGTGACAAATGTCGATCCCAAGGAGGTGGAGGGAAACATTCGGGCAGTAATTAATAACAATATATTGTAAAGTATGTAATATACGGTAAAGTACACCACTTTTACACACCAGATATGCTCGGGGTGTATTCCATTCCTGCAACCCATCTTAATTTATACGTACATACAACTATACTTGTACCTATTTTACACTAACCTAATCCTGCATTGTCTTTAAAAAATCAGCAAGGTTTCCTTATCGCCATAATTCGCAATGTTCTTTCTCCGTGCATTGTTTATTGCAAGATGGAGATCAATACTTTTCGATTCATTGTGCTCCTCCATACAAAGAATCATTTTGTTTGTGGTACTTATCACTTCACTAAGATGCAGAATATCTTCTTCCGTGTGCATGTATCGTTACTTCGAGAAATTCTTAGCAATGCAGTGTCCAAGGTCAAAGTTAGGGGTAGCAAAACGTATATTTCAGCACTGCTCTTTGAAGAAAATTTTAAACTCTGAAGCTATAAGTCCTTCTTCGCTTCCTGATGTATCGCTGTATCGGCCGTTGATGCTTAAATGTCGTTGGTGACGTGGTGTTGCCCTTTGATGTGGTTCGCTCCGGCTCTGCAAGAGATCTCTTTATCTCGGGTCTGCGTAGGAGTAATGGACAACCCAAGGAAACTTTTTATATATTATTTATTGCCTCTTAAATATTTTCGGGAGCTATGCCGAAAATATTTGTATACGTAGAGGAATCGCACTCACATCCGCACAGCACGACCTGCCGTACTGGTCTCTGGTTGAGTAGTGCCCAGACGCTTTCTCTCTTACCCACGCTAAGAAAACCGTTCTTCAATTTGAATGTCATGACGTCATCCAAGAAAGCCTCGTATCCAAAATGCTATTTCCTTTTCCCGCAATTTAGAAATGTCCCTTTCTATTATAACATGTTCTTTTATGAATTTCGAATATATAATTACCTTTTTAGGATTAAACGATGTTTACTTTATATTTTATTAAATATATCGCGCGACTTTTAAGGTTAGTAGACTTGACTTTCGAACGTGTATTTAAACTATGTGGTATGACGTCATGACTCGCTAATTTCAAACCAATAATGTGTTTATCCTACAACTTTAACGACTATTATTTACTCATATCTTGCTCACCTTACAACACTTTCTGCTCTATTATCTATTTATGTTATTACTTAACACTTATCGCAAATCTCACATCCGGCAATTAAATTAAAACGTGTCTTTTTCAAAAGCCCATTCGATTGGAAATCTAAATTTCGGTATCAAATGCCCCCATTTATATTATTTTATTATTTCATAATAAAATAATGTAAATGTCTTGCCCGAAAGAAAAATTAAAAATTACTCCTGTATTTTGAATAATCGGCAACACTCCCATTATATACAATTTTCAATTACACTGTTTCGAAATTGGTTATTAACATATTTTCTCATTAATCTTTTTAACATGACAAACAATTGTACACTTGACTAAACATTAATCCTTAAATACTAATTACAATATGTTATGGTTTCTTCTGTGAAGCTTCTATATAAAGGTTAAACTTCAGAGTCTTTCTTTATACTTCCTTCTTTTAGTTCATGTTTGCTCACTTCGCTCTCACTATCACTTGCACTGTGATTTTTCACTTTTGTTATTGTAACACATATCTGTACTAGATCCTTTAAGCACTAAAATGTACATATATTTATATAAATCCATTACACTCTTCAGACAAGTTCTTTCTTTGTCTTGCTGTGATAACTATCTATACATCTAAATATTTTAACAAATGTTTACAAAGTAAATATTCTGTTTTCTCTCTATGCGGAGATGAACAATTTAACAATCTTTCTGAAGCTGTTATTGTGAGCTCTATACAATATATTTTTAAGCTCTTTGTAGTAGATAGCAATTCACATTCTGCATTTTTCATGAATATGTAAGTACCTGACCAATATATGATTTTCAAGTAAGCTAACATTTACATTTTATCTCAAAGCTGATTGGGCGCCAATAGACAAATGACACTTCCAATTTTTTTTTTTTTTTTTTTTTTTACATTAAATCAAGGTTCCAAGGCACCACACGGTTTCTTGTATGGTCGAAGGAGTTGTTTATGCCATCTTCCCAGACATTTTTCATTTTTAACATCTCTTAATTCATAGGTATGATAACCAAATTTTGATATAATTTCTGCAGGACCTTTATATAACAATTCCATCCTTTTGTTCCTACCTCTCAAGGCACTTGATAACTTATGGTCTTTAACTAGTACCCAATCGCCTATCTTAGGTTCCCATTTATGTTTTCTACTCTTTTTCTTTAATTTTCGCTTCTCTGCCTTTTTCTTGATTCGTTCAAAAGCAATTTTCGCTCTTTCTTCCTCACTTAACTGAATGTCATTAATTTTCAGTGTTTTTGGTACCCCGATCAATATTGGTTCTGGTTCAATTCCTAACATTAATTTTATTGGTGCAAACCCAGTAGTTACATTAATGGTGTGATTGATAATCTTTTCTATCAATGGACAATATTTCACCCAATCCTTGTGATTATGATGTGTAAGTACACGTAAATAAATTCCTATATCTCGGAGGACACGTTCTGTTGGATTCCCTGATGGAAAGTATGAGGAACAATAATTTAGTTTTCTCGCGACTAATGTCACCCTAATCTTCCATTGGCCTTATTTACAATACATAGGGGATTCACAAATTCTGAATTCGAAATCTCAATAACCTCATCTTCTAACATTGACTTTATAACTGCATCTACCTCTTCTCTTATTGTACTAGGGATAGCTCTCGCTTTATGTGTAAAAGGTTTGATGGGTATCATCTCAAACGAATGAGTATAAATATTACATTTACCAGGTTTCTCAGAGAATACTTCTTTATTTCGGATTAATATTTCAAATAGTTTATCCCTCTGTTGTTCATTTAGTTGATCAGCCTGAGTTACCTTTTCCCTCAACAATTCTTCTAAGTCTTCACTACTCTCCCTATCATAGTACCTAGTTGCATCAGAAACCCTCAAATTGTCTATGAAATCATTTTTATCCCATTCTACATTTTCTTTATTATCGACACTGTACTCTTTGACATTTACTTCAGTTAATTCCATAGCTCCTACTTTAACATATTCTACAAAGAATGTATCCCCTTGGATTTCTTCTTCCTCTTTTTCTCTTACAATAGTTTCTGAACTACTATCTTCCACAAAAGGCACTATAATGGTCTCATCTTCAACTTTCATTTCTAGAATCATGTTTTCAAAATTCACCACAGCTTCCCAGGCATAAAGACAATCACAACCTATTATAATATCTGTCACAAGTCTTCCTACAATCAGAAATAAAATTCCTAGTATTCTCCCATTTATTTCAATATTTATCATTGCTTGAAATTTTACTCTCTCTTTTCGTTTTCCCACAGCTAGCAAGCAATATATCCCATTAACTGGTAAAGACATTACTTTAAAACCACTACTTTGTAAATTATCATAAAAATTTTGTGAGCATACTGTGCTATTTGATCCCGTATCTATAATTGCATTGTATTGTTTTCCATTTACTCCAATTTTGATTTTAGGTGGATCTCCTACTTTTTCGTTTTCGTCGTTTCTATTTTTCCATTCTCTTTTCTTTTGTATCATCATTTGCCTTCCAGGACTATTTATTTCCGAGTACTTATCACAATCATTACTAGGATACCCAGTTCTCACTGAAGGCGCGTTTGACCGGGTCTGGCGTTTCCCTGATTTTTATGTATTGCTCCTGTACTATTTCCCAAATTGTTACTTCTGTTTTCCTGCATTAAATCGGGGTTACTTCCTACCATGTTTTTGACCGTGTTAATGGCCTCAACCATTTCCGCATTTTCGGGGGAATTTCGTCCATTCGAATACCTTTCTTCCTGTCTTGGTGACCTCGGTCTAAACTCATTATCTCCGTTTGTCCAATACCCATCATTTGAATTTCTACTATGTCCAAAATAACGTCCCCGTCTACCTCGATCAAATCTATTTGTATTCATATAATTCACCCTTATATTTCTTCCCCTTTGATTACCATTTCTATTTTGGTGACGCCCTTCCTGGTTATATCTACCTTGATTTTCCCACCGGAATGATTCCATCCTTGGTACTGGTCCTTTATATCTTTCCCTAATCTCACTTCTATTCTGATAATACTGTGCCCCTTGCCCGAAAGAATTTACAGTTTCTTTTTCTTCATATTTATTTCCAAATGCGTGTTTTGGCTTATTGACTTCTAAGGCTGATAATAATTCTATCATAGCTGCAATGCTATCGGGTCGGGCTATGATTAGGTAGTGTTGAAGCGTTTCCGGAAAATGTGGAGTAACTATATTTATTAGATCTTTTTCATCTAAAGGAGGATCCAACATCTTCGATTTTCTCGCTATTCTCATAAAATAGTTCACCATCGATTCCTCCGATCTAGGATTAAACTTTCCATTGCTTAATTCAACTCTAATATTAGCCTGCCTACTAGCTCCCCAATATCTGGTTAAAAAGATGTTCCTAAAGGTCCTGTAATCATTATTGTTACCCATAGAAAGGCCTAGCCAATTAGCAGCATTACCCTTTAGGCATTTTCTTACTATCACCATCTTGTACTCCTCTGGTATACGTTTCACCGTGAAGTACTCTTGTAACCCTTCTAAAAAGGCTTTAGGATCATCTGAATCTTCATTTTCAAAAACTGGAGGTGTCATTTCATTTAAGACATGGTTAGGCCAATGTAAATTTGAATTGTCACCTGTCCCTGCACTATTTCTGAAATCAGAATGAGAATTACTGTTACCTCTATTTTGCATCGAAATGTCAGCTGATACACCTGGTATTGCCTCGTTTCTTGCAACTTCATTACTAAGATTGTTGTGATTACATGCATTTTCATTTAATTTCAAATTTTCTAAGGCCTCTTTTACCTGAGTAATTTCTGTCACTACTCCTTTTATTTGGTCTGTAACATCCTCCAAATTTCTAGCCTGCCTTTCACTTTCTACATCAGATCTTTCTATTCTAACTTTACACCCCTGTAACTCTTCTCTAATTTCTTCCCTTTGTTTGTCTAATCTATATGTTACTTTTTCCCTTTCTTTATCTAATTTTTCACTCACTTGTTGACCTAATTTCTTTTCAGAATTCTTTACTTCTTGCCTTATTGTCTCTAATTCTCCCTTAACCTGTTCTCTATTTTCTTTTACTTCACTACTGACTTTATTAATTTCCTCCCTAACTTCTTCCCTAAAGGTTTCGAAAGCTCTCTTCTGATTTTCCAATTGCATTCCCAATTCCTGTTGTCCCTTCTCTAATTTCTGTCCTAACTCTGTTCTTAATTCTTTACTAGTTTCATCTATCTTTTGACTTAACTCTGTACTCATCTTTTTCACTGTTCTTAATTCTTTACTAGTTTCATCTATTATCTTATGACTTAACTCTGTACTCATCTTCTTCATTATCTTTTGAAACATATTCTCTATTTCTGACATAATCACTGGCCTTTCTGAATTAGTACTAAACATTTCTGAGCTACCTCTAGGTGTTTCTCTAACGTTCTGATCTTCTAATTCTTGGCATATTCTGCTACCAATTACATTCTGACTATATTCTTCCATCCTACTTACACTTTTCTCAATTTCCGGACTCTCAAAACCTAGAAAATCGCTATCACTGTCTTCCATTTCTAAGCTATTTACATGTGTTTTTCTACTCACCAAAATTTTCAATATTTTCACTATTTCACTTTAACTGCACTTAAACTTGTTCACTACACGTTTCACAGATGTTGACACGCTGGGCACCTTCTTGTCTGCTGGTTCGATGCTGGCCTGGTCGTCTTGGGGTTGGTCCATTCTTTCGACGCCACACGTTGGGATGCCATTTGAAGCTATAAGTCGTTCTTCGCTTCCTGATGTATCGCTGTATCGGCCGTTGATGCTTAAATGTCGTTGGTGACGTGGTGTTGCCCTTTGATGTGGTTCGCTCCGGCTCTGCAAGAGATCTCTTTATCTCGGGTCTGCGTAGGAGTAATGGACAACCCAAGGAAACTTTTTATATATTATTTATTGCCTCTTAAATATTTTCGGGAGCTATGCCGAAAATATTTGTATACGTAGAGGAATCGCACTCACATCCGCACAGCACGACCTGCCGTACTGGTCTCTGGTTGAGTAGTGCCCAGACGCTTTCTCTCTTACCCACGCTAAGAAAACCGTTCTTCAATTTGAATGTCATGACGTCATCCAAGAAAGCCTCGTATCCAAAATGCTATTTCCTTTTCCCGCAATTTAGAAATGTCCCTTTCTATTATAACATGTTCTTTTATGAATTTCGAATATATAATTACCTTTTTAGGATTAAACGATGTTTACTTTATATTTTATTAAATATATCGCGCGACTTTTAAGGTTAGTAGACTTGACTTTCGAACGTGTATTTAAACTATGTGGTATGACGTCATGACTCGCTAATTTCAAACCAATAATGTGTTTATCCTACAACTTTAACGACTATTATTTACTCATATCTTGCTCACCTTACAACACTTTCTGCTCTATTATCTATTTATGTTATTACTTAACACTTATCGCAAATCTCACATCCGGCAATTAAATTAAAACGTGTCTTTTTCAAAAGCCCATTCGATTGGAAATCTAAATTTCGGTATCAACTCAACTTTCAACTTGATGTTCTGAGCCTGAATTCTAAGCAGTTTTTGTCACAGCTGAGCGTTAATATTACATTAAATGTGCGCGCATATTGAGAACAAGTAATTAAAAGTGTAATTAACAAATATACATTGTGCAACTTTGTAAGTTACAGTATTGAGGTGAGTATTTATGATGTATACACGTGCATCCTTTTACTTTTAGCTTAACCTACAAATGTAATATATTAGCATTTGTTGAAGTTAGTGTTAAAGGGTAATAAAAATATACATTGTGTAAATTGTGTGAGAGCAAAAAACAATTAGGACATTATACAACAAATGATAGTAACCATTATAAGAGCAAAGGAGATAGATGACAAAAATATAGATCAATAATCGGCTTTCCTGCATAATTGAACATTTTCCGTCAAGTAAAGAACTAAAATCTCTGGACATAGTCCCCTTGAGTTTAATTAGCACGTACTGGTCATAACAAATCACTTGAACGAAGCGAGCGCACGTTCTTAATATGCTTATGATTCACTTTATAATATAAGCTTAAGTACGTTGTTCAGATTAAACAAAATGAAGTAATTACTTAGTGTTGTGATGTTGCGCATTTTAGGCACAGCCTGGAACCCACATACCTGTCCACTCATCCTTTTTAGCACGTTTTATTATACAGTAATACATTCAGGTAACTACAACAAACATGGCCATCTTTCCCTACAGCGCAATGGCGACTTCTAAGAAGAGAATGAAGTAATTACTTAGGAGTTCTGTAATGTTGTGCATTGTAGGTACAGCCTGGAACCCAACCACCCATCCACCCACCCTCCCACCCACCAGCTCTCCCAGCTTCCCACCCACCCTTCCACCCTTTTAGTACGGTTTCTTATGCAGTAATATAATCACGTAACTACAATACACAGGACATCTTCCCCTACAGAGCATGTGCAATGGCGACTTCTAACCCAAAAGAGAAGCAAAATTCGTGGTATTAGTGATGTTTTGATTTCTTTTTCTTTTACAGCGAAATGTTGATCCTGCATTAAACTACAGAACATAGCGTATAACGTATAACGTATCGTGTATATACAATTGGCCCTTTTAAGTTAAGAGTTAATACAGCCTAATGGCAAACGAATTGCCGAAATGTACTCACCATTTAACAACAATAACACAAACAAAGCGAGTTACGACCTCCCATTTGAGAACAGTATTATTGGAAAGCTCATACAAATAACAAGAACTATCTCCGAAATGATTCACTCAAAAAGAAAAGGTACATAAATTGTGTATTGTAACAAGATCTAGCGATACACTCGCATGTAATTGATAGGACGAGTTGTGATAATTGTCCGCGTGGTGGCATCTGGTATTCTAAAAATACTTTGTTTTATGTATTTTTCCATCAAAATAGTCGAAAAAACGTATATTTTATTTAGGACATTTTTTAAATTTTTTGTTATACAGGGTTTTGAACAGAACAACGTCTGTCGGGTCCGCTAGTTCAAACTATAAATGATCAACTTACCTTTACTAATACAATTCTGATCAAAGAAATACAGCAGGAATATAGGCAAAAATGTAACACAATTTTATTGTCATAATATGTATGTCATATTAATGTAAACCATATACATGACCTCAAATATTTTTATCCAGTATGTGCTACGTATAAAAACACTTATGCACTGCCGTTGCAATTGCTGTAAGAGTACGAGCAGCCTCCCACATAAACACTATACGTCCACGAGTACAGTTTGCTCACCAGCTCATGGTCCCTGGGAGGAATGTAGCGAGCGAGTACGTCAGTAAACAATTCTGATATCTGAAGCTGTAGTCGTGCCTCTAATCGCGCTTACGATAATGTTGCCCACCTTGGAATGTGTATTCACGCTAGATCAAAGCAAAGAAGACGCTCAAAGTAGCGGAACTTAAATAGATGTTATTTTTAGTTTATGCAGTACATTTAGCTTATAAAACATAAACGGTATATTCAACTACTCCGTGTTTCTCCCACTGATAATTTTCTACCATTTCAAAAACCCTGCAGCCTGTTTCGGTCACAAGTGACATACCCTTGAACGGCGGCGCCGTGGCCGAGCGGTTAGCGCGCTCGCCTACCACCGGGTTCGATCCCAGGGACCCGCATGTGGTATTCGTGGTGGACGAAGCGGCGTCAGGGCGGGTTTTCTCCGGGTGCTCCGGTTTCCCCCGTCAACTCATTCCACCGGTGCTCCATCTTCATTCCATGTATCATCAGTGTCACCGCCTGCGGTGCCGTAGTAGTAAAAGCGGGCGTTAAACACTACAACAACAATACCCTTGAACGTTATATCGTGCAATTCCTGTAAGGAAAAGTCACCTGTTACATTTGTTTAACTATTTGTTTTACCTTGGCCCACGTTAGTTCTATGCGTGGCAAACGAGAAAGACAGGCTACGGCGCAAACTGCAGTGACGTAATTCTCCTAGTCTGGTCATGGCCCAATGAAGTAAAACCACAATCGCCTGATACATCCATGTTCTAAACAACTAAAACAATTTCTCGTTAAATTCATACAAAAGATAAGTTTTATCATGATAGTATACGATATTGGCCATGTATTAGACTACCATTACTACGTGACTCCAATCCGCAGCCTCTCTTTCGTTAGCCACGGTTCTATGGTATTGAGATCACACTTATATGGGAACAAGCAAACGACAGTGTGTTCTAACGAAACCCAAAGTGCGTCTGCTTTAGAAACCTCTTTAGGTTTGTTTGTTTCAATCATCTGTTTTACATATGGAACTGTCAGCCTGAACCTCTTTGTTCTGCAACCAAAATATCATAGCAGATTTCACAACACTCCTAGGCGGGGATTTATCTACTTCTACACTCCTCTTTTCTTTACTTCCGAGATAACGCTAGTGGCTCGTCCAATTTTTAACTGGAATTAAGAGATATTAGCACATAGCGAGCAAACAGCGGGAATAACATTAGAAGTAATTTGGCAACCAAACCAGCCACAACGTTATCTGCGAAGTTTCCAAAACTTGGGTTACACTATCGTGAAGCGCCTCTGTTTGTATGTTTGTAGTGTTTAACGCCCGCTTTTACTACTATGGCACCGCAGGCGGTGACACTGATGATACATGGAATGAAGATGGAGCACCGGTGGAATGAGATGGCGGGGGAAACCGGAGTACCCGGAGAAAACCCGCCCTGACGCCGCTTCGTCCACCACGAATACCACATGCGGGTCCCTGGGATCGAACCCGGGCCGCCTAGGTGGTAGGCGAGCGCGCTAACCGCTCAGCCACGGCGCCGCCGAAGCGCCTCTGCTCTCCCCTTCAGTCCCCTAACCATAAGCTGGTGAACATACAGCATGACTGGTTCTGAGACAATAAACATGTTTTGGTTTCCATAACATCAAAAAAAACAAAGGCATCAACCTCCTCTCTCGGGGAGGATCGGCTGCTCTCTGTCTCCTCTGAGCCTCCAGATTGTGAAGAAAATCCTCCACCTTTACATAAATTTTTTTGTTGAAAATGTTCATTTTCTCGAAGATGGCTCTAACAATGTTGATTAAAATAACATACGCTTTAGATATTTTTATAACAAATTAAATGTATATTATGAATTTTTTGCCTATAGCCTATGAAGTCCTGTTTTCCCTTGGTGACTTTTGCATAACTCGTAAACCATAAGAGATAGGCCAAATCTTACTCTACAAAAAATGTAGACCTCGTTAAAACACATAATTTGTATTCAGATGAATTTTTTTGTATAGTGAACCATTTCGAAGATATTCCTTGTTATTTGTGCGAGTTTTGTAACACTAACTTTTCTGAACTCTCAGCCGTGCAAAGAGAATGGAATTTCAAAGCTTTCATATAGCGACCAGGTTTAAAAGATTTGGCTGTCGCTCAAAGCCTATTATATCCCCTTTGCATCTTCAAGAAAATTAACAATATAATTTGTACAAATATTTATCATTATGAACAAGATAAAGAATAAAAGTTTGTAGGAATAGTTGGTAAAAGAGTAGAGAAAGTCATGTGAGTGCAACAGATCAGATTTTTTAACTGAGGTCACATGGATTAGCAGGAATTTCCCTGTTTTATCGTTATATTGGTTAGTTTTGATATCGGTTTTGTTCCTGTTTGTTGGCGATTATTAAACTTAAGTTTTATTGGCATTGACACTTATTACCAGACCCCAGATTTTAGGTAATTACCTATTTTGTTCCTCATGATGTATGGAAAATAAAAGTTCTGTATATACTAATTATGGAAATATATGTTCAAAATGGTGGTCCTATAGACCTACAAATATCTAATTTCAGTTTAGAACCTATTTTTACCTAATTTCACATTTTTCAATTTCTTCATTTTGTAATATGGAAACGCTGTGTAAGCCTATGTGCCTAAGTCGTGCCTTGACAACAATCACAGTGAACAATACATAGCATGGAGGATATTAAGAACATTGTTTTGAGACTGGGGGAGGATATAATGAGCATTATTTCAGCTAAAGAGCTTCTGCAGAACACAACAATGATCCATGGTATTGCATTCCTAAAATTATATTATGTATTTCTGGTCCACACTTTTAATGCTCTGGAGACCAGGCAAACTGGTCTATACGCAACTGGGATTGAAAGAAGAGGTAACAGAAGAAATTGGTTCCTGGTTATGTTGGTGAAAAGTTTCTGAAAAACTCAAATCAGTGATTTAAAGAAACCCAGGACTGACAGTTCTCCACACAGTTGCTGACATCTTGTCTGGTAAAACACTTGAACATGAATGTCACGTTCCCTTGCATCTAATATAAATATTTAAATATGCTCTGGTGACGCCAGTTGGTGTGGAACACTCATTTTTGGTATACAAGATGTTGTTATCTAGCGTTTCACTCTTAGAAGACAGTATGGAGTTAAATGGGACATCTCTGTCTCTACCTAGCGCATACAAGTTGCCATTAGCCGCGTCCTTTTCTACCCTTGCGCTGTTGCCAGATTCCTAATAGCATGGTATAAATATTCATTTGTTATAAATTTCAGGTTTGAACACATTATCCTATGCAGACTTTTTTTCTCTATCAGGTTATATCCTTTTCAGAGTCATTATACATTTCTATAGGCCCAAACTTCTTCAGAAAACGTTTTTTTCAATAGAAGTCCGATATTTGCTGTTTCTACACTCATCACGCACTCACTAACAAACTAACTGCTAGAATACATCTATATTTTTTACTTAGGTAGAGTAGACCATAGTGCTACTACCTGCCTACTTTGAATTCTCTATGTTTACCCAGTTAAGTGTTATAATTTTTTAAATTAAATGTTTTCGGAAAATTTTATATATGTGCACTGCAAAAGTTACGCAGTGTGAAACTTTTTTGTTATTGAGTTTACATCAGGGAACCAGCGAGAGCAAATGTTGAGGAAGGTTGGAGAAAGTTTTTAAAATAAACCAAAAGGCAGTAACCTCTTTCTTTTATTCAGTAAGGCAAACAAAAGGTATTCATCTATTCAGCGCCAGGCCTGACACAGAAGATAGTATAAGGAGCAGCACTAACATTAGTTCGAAAGAAGCAGTGTGTGTAACTGTGAGCTGTTATTGCGTTATTTGTTTAATATTTTTGTAAATATTTGTAGTTATGGAGGGGGAAGCTAGGAAGAGACGATATGTTGGTAAAATAAGAAGTAAGGAACGCCAAATAATTATGAATGTGTTCGATTATTTTTGAAGCAAAATGCGTGTAAGGCAGTAAAAGAAACAGCTAAGGCTGTTGAGCGTTCAGAAGCAGTAGTGTATAGGATTAAAAAGGAAGTAATGAAAGGTCTCTAAGAACGCCATCGAAAAAGAAAGCAAAAAGGGTGGGACTACACAAAACGCTAGGTTAACGCAATATAATTGAATAGTGCAAGGTGGAGTGCGGCGAATTGTTCATTCTTTACTGTTTGTAAATATTCCACCCACGCTGAATATAATTTTGTCACTATTCAACAGTGATGAGACCCTACCAAATTTCTCAAGGGCCACTCTTAGTCGGTTCTTACATGATTTGGGGTCCGAATATGAAAGAAGGGGTAAGAAGTGCATATTAATAGAAAGAGACGATACCATCAGATGGCGACATAAATATCTAAAATACGTAAAAAGGTTTAAGGACCAGGGGAAATCAATTGTTTATACAGACGAGTCATTTGTAAATTTAGGTCATACAGTAACAAAGGCATGGAGGGATACCAAAGTTAAAAGTGCCCATCTCGTCAAGCAGCAATTGAAGTACTAAGTACAGGACTCTGGTCACCTCGGGGTCGCGCGCGGAGAAAGATTCGCAACTAGTACATGTTGCAACACTGCGCTCCATTTAACGTGTACTGTCTTCTAAGGGTGAAACGCTTTTTTATAAGCGACTCAGTTCCTCAATGAGGCTCCAGAGGCAGTTCGAGTCGAATGGGGAAGCTTATTCCCCCACCCGAAAAATATATTATACCACTCGCAAAAGTTAAAGGCATGTGAACGCTGGCCAATGCTCAAGCAGGGTGCTGTTGCCAAGCGTAGTGCGTGTACCGGCAGAGGTTGTGAACATAACAGTGTGTGAGATGCATGCACCACATTCGGCAGCGCTGGTAGGAGGGGCAAGCGTAGGATTCGCTGGAGTCCTCCATATGCCTTGAAGTTTTGCGAAGATTATAATCATGGACAGTGATGGGAAAAGTAACTGCGCCCAATTACAATTACCGAACAGATGTCTTACTTAAGTAAATTACAAATTACGTTTTAAAAAGTAATCAGTAAAATTACAATTATAATTACTTTGCAAAATCATAGTCCTATTTTTCAGGAAGCTAGAAACGATTATAACATTTTGCGGTAGTAAGAGTATTTGCAGAAAGAATACAACTTACAGCTTATAATTATGATGAGGAACAGAAATTAAAAGTAATATTTAGTTTGGAAGATAGCTATTTAATGTTGAATGATCCAGTGTAAGATACAAGATGGCATAAATTTGAAGGTCATATTGCATAAAACTTAATCCAAAATATACATTGTATGAATTTTTGTCCTAAAAAGGTCAAAATATGAAAATATGCACAGAAAAAGTATAATTATTTGGAACCTTAAACCCTGCAATGAATAATTACAGAATTGTAGAAATGTAACCAAAGTACTGCGATTGCATGGAAAACCCAGGCTATATTCATTAACCTTTACATAGCATTTAAAGTAAGCTAGGGAGATTCATTACATTCTACTTACATCCCTCATACCCAATGTTAACTCTGCGGGTCGAAAGCGAGAAAGTCCAATTTTGTCTGTCAGCTCATCCAGCGGGGTCACAAGCAGCAGTGTAATGTTGGAGCACCATTCGAGCGCATCGCCATTGGCATAGCTGGACCATTTCCTATCTCCGATAGGAGCAACAAATATCTGCTGGTGGTCATGGACTACTTCACTAAGTGGCCAGAGGTGTACGCCGTCCCGAACCAGGAGATCAAGACCATCGCGGCCTGACTTGTGGAAGAACTGTACTGCCGCTTTGGAGTTCCGCTGGAATTATGCAGTGATCAGGGCAGGAACTTTGAGTCCACTTGATGATAGAAATGCTAGAGCGACTCGGGGTGCACATGACGCGTACGACGCTTCTCCGCGCCAGTCGGATGGTATGGTCGAGAGGTAATAAAAAAGAAAAACAAGAATAAAAAATAAAAATAATATCTACCAGCTATTTCCAGATACCTAATTTCTTATATCTGGACTTAGTATACGAATATAGTCACACTTGTCCACCAGTGCTCCAACAAAATATTTTTCTGTTCTATGTAATTGTTCTTGGTATAACATGTTCAGGAGTGTGGGGCACTTGGTTTCGGTTATATTGATTTGACAATCTTAACAATCGACGGGGTGGTGGTGCATCAGTCGCTGGAGGTCTATCAAAATTTCTGAGATTTCTTACTTGTTCAGTTAATCTTAAAGGTCTTTCTGCTATACTGATTTGAGTCGCCAACTCATTCAAAGTATGATAGTATTATTTCTGACCATTTCCGATAAAGTGAAGTGCATGAGATTTTCCCTGTTAGATTGTGCTATTTCACTGTATTTCTGACAGTTAAACATTACATGCTCTGGAATATCTTCTGTATTGCATCTGGTGCAGATTTCAGAGTTGATGATAGTAAAACGTTTTAAGTGTCATATGGCCCATGGCCCGTAATATAGTGTAATGCAGCTTGTAAGGGATTTAGATGCTTTAGTTGTAACCTTTCTCGTATACTAGGGTGAAACATATAGGTACATCTCCCAGTTTGCAAGTTATCCCATTCTGACTGCCATAAGGATATTAACTCAGCCCTTATTTGTCTTTTCATAGAGCATCGTTTCCCTATATCCTCTATTTTTTGTTGATTGCCTTTCTTTAGCCAATAGTAAGCACCATATAGGTGAACCTACAGATCTATTGGCCAGGAACCAGTGGCCACAAGAAGAACCATAGTAGAGGTCGTGCTTGCTGCCCCAGTAAAACGGAGAGGTATTTTCCTCTGGCATTTTCTGAGATCTGCGATGAGGTTTAATTTTTTTGCATACACTGTGCCCACGCTCCTGCACATAAAAACCCTCGAAGAACATCCGAGGAAGGTCGTGGCCAACCATCAGAGGGACTTATGTATCAGGATACCGCTTTTCTTGCTGGCCTATCGCTCGTCTACCCAAGATGACCAAGATGACGCCAGCTAGTTTGGTCCTTGGGCGAGAATTGCGCCTCCCTTGCGACCTGATATTTGGCGGTCCCCCCGGAAACGTACAGTCAGCAGTCGATTACATGGAGAACCTAGTGGATCGCCTTCATGATGCACACGAGATGGCCCGTCAGCACATGCAGGTATAGAGCGACCGGATGAAGATCAGGTACGATCGGCAAGCTAATAGCCTAGGGTTCCAGCAAGGAGGTTTGGTGTGTCTGTACCGCCCGACCCGGAACAAGAGGTGCTGCCCAAAGCTGCAAAAACCATGGCAAGGACCGTACCGCGTAGTGAAGAGGATCAACAACGTAGTCTACCGCTTTCAGAGGCTTCCCCGAGGGAAGATGCTGGTGGTACATTTGGATCGTCTGGCTAATTATGACGGTGCTGGTCGGGACGACCAACGTTGAGGAGGGAGCAGTGTGACATGATTTCAGACTTCTCCATATAAATTAATACTCCTTGGTTTTCAAGAACATTGCCGTGGGGACAGTTAGTAGCAAAGTGTTGAAAAAGGTTAGAGCTGAAAGATTGTATAGTGGAAAAAGAGTTTAAAAAGTGTAGTTGTACTAATTCGCTTATGTAAACCACACCTGTTGTAAATTAAAGAGAAAATAAATAACGGAAAATTGAAAATTGTTACAATAATAATGATATGGTATTAACAGTAATAATTAATAATAAATAAAACAATCCTGAGGCACAACGGCCAAGGTATGCCGCCCGACGCTGGGTCCTCCACCTCTGTCCGTCACGAAAATTGGGCAGTACCTTCAGTGGAGTGCAGCACTGGAGATGGGACGTAATCAGCGCTCCGGTCGCTCTCAGCCGATTATACGGTCTTCGCAACCAGAGACCGCTATTTCTCAATTGACCCCTCACGAACCTAAGGAGACTGAATGCACCCTGGACCAGGTCTCCCAATCCCCACAAAGGTACCGGAAATCGAATCCGGTCTCCCGCTTTGTAAGCAGCAGCACTACCACCAAAGTACTAAGGAGACGTAGTTGTAGTAGTACCACTACTAGTGTAATAACAACAATAATGATGATAATAGCTGCAGTATATACCTTAGTAATATCCCTAACAAAAATATGTTATCTGCATGTGAGTAGCATCCAATCAGAGCCAACTGCTTAACTGCTTAAGAGTCCCATAAGCATGGGACAGAAAAAACAGCTGTTGGTAAAACACTAAATTGATTTCCAGGTGTTAGAGGAACTATGAAAATTACTTTAAAATGAAAATTGAGGGGCGTTTTTTCAAAACTCGATAGATGCACAAAATGTGTTTCTGAGAAAAAAGGTTTTTTCTATTTATTGGCAATACTAATTGGTTAGTACAGCAACTATATTAATCATTCAATTCTCCTTCCTCACACTGTCTCACTGAATGTGAAAAGAAACAAATAACATAGTTTAACAGGTGAAAATTTGGGGCTTGAAAATGCGGAGTTTTTTCAAAAGTCGATAGATGCTGATTAACTTTTCTGTGTGAGCGAGAAATGAAGATATGAAATTTCGTTATTTTTGTCATTTATTGTTTTTGTTGATTTTTATTTATGCATTTATTATATTTTTATTTATTTTCACCTATTTATAATACATAATGCACTATACAACCAACATATTAATGTTTATAAGGATTATTTTATTTGGTATAAACTTGGAAACTAAGTACTGCTACATTCACAATAACAATATATTTTGTTTTATTTATATAACAAACATATTGAATACTCACAAAGAAATTTCAAACAATATGAATAAGTAAGCTTTCACCTTTATTAGTGCTTGTTCAGTCTGTAGGTATATGGTTCTTAGTTTGTTTCTCTTTTCCACATCTGCCTCTGTCTTAATCTTCATCAGTCCCAGTTTGCAGGTTGAGCATGTGTCAGTGTGTGGTGTACGGAATTAAAATTGAGAAAGCTGTAAAATATGTTCTTATATTTTGACAATGAGCAGACCAGTAGACTTCTTAATCTTCTTTTGTTGCAGAAGTTGGTCCACATTTTTCTGATATTAAGTTCTGAAGGTAAATATCCTCTCCTTGATTTTGGTCTTCCATAGTGGCTTTCTCTACATCTGTACTTCTTAATGTCTTACTTTATAGCAGCATTAATATTCCTGTTCTGTCACCTCCTCTGGTTCCTTTGGTGCATTCCCAGATAAGTGAAGTTTTCTAGCCAGGAGAGATAATCTAACTTTTGACACCCCTGTGATTCCTTGGAAGCTTTAGTTTTAGGATTTCATGGAGTACACTCGAGACCATGTGAACATGTAATTTCTGGAGTATGACTTGCATTTTTATTTTCTTTCCTTGTTTTTGCAATTCTTTCTACCTCCAGCGCATTCTACGATTGGTACAGTTTCACAATCTGAGCTCCTGTCCATTGTGCATAGTACAGTGCAGTGTCTCAACTAAGAATAAAAATGTCATGTAAGTATAACAAAGCTTGTAGAAGCACCTGCCTGCTGTGCAAGGGGTCCCGGGTTTGACTCCCGGCAGGGGAGTAGAAATTTTTCTCCAGCAAAGACTATTCTTCATCCTTCCCTGAGTCTGCAAGTACGAATGAAAGTGTGAATGTGTGTGTGAATTCAACATATAAAAACCCCCAAAGACCAAAAAACCCACTGTTAAACAAGTAACACCATTGCCAACAGGCAAGGTCACCGATATGACCACTGCAGTTAAAGGCGGGATATAAATGGAACAAAAAGCTTGCAGAAATGAATGTGAAATTCAAGCGCACAACCTGAGTTTGCAGTTATTTCCAACAAAGCAGCAGTGTACAAAGCTTGCAGAAATGATTGAGAATTCCAAGAATCATAACAGTGTGGCAGTCAATGCCAACATGCGTTTTATAGAATTCAGGTTGCTACACTTTGGATTAGAAAATCATAAAATTGCATCTATCGAGCTTTGCTTTAACTGAGCAAGTGCATCTATCGAGTTTTGAAAAAAACTGCTAATATTCCCTAGCTTCTACACAGGGGAAGAATCAAATTTTGCAAAACGTGATTTCACAGAATGAGGCAGAAGGTGAAAATTATGCCAATACCATATATAACTCAATTTCGTAAAATTTTGCATCTATCGAGTTTTGAAAAAACGCTCCTCAATTTTGAACAGAAGTAGGTACCTATCTACAAAATATTATACATTTTTTACACAGCTTAGCTATTTGCTGAGTGCAATACATTGGATGAAAGAGAACCTGAAGAGCTTTGTGCAATGTCCAATGTCAATTTACAGATAAAATGGCATATAAAAACTCATGTGATGGGAAATTGAACAAAATAGAGTACTTGCAAAACGCATTCAATAACAATGGGAAGATGCCCCAAATGGTAGATATAACATACTACTGTAGCATTTTGAAGCCCAAACATAACGGTTGTTCTTTAAAACCTAGATGATTATGATTATGATTGATGGTGGTGATATATGATGATGATGATGATGATGATGATGATGATGATGATGATGATGATGATGATGATGATGATGACGATGACGAGGACGATGACGACGACGATGGGCATTTCTCTTAAGTACCACTTGTATTTCTTGTTTGAATGTATCAGAGAAAGTAACCTAATAGCCGACTAGTTAATTGAGTTGAATATGTGAGATATGTGAGTTGAACACATTGACAATACAGACAAAAACTGTGTTATTGAATTGTATGTTGAAACAATTATTTTTATTCTTTTATGCTAATTTAAAATCAATTTCACATTTCACTTTAGAGACTTTTCAGGTAATTACGTCTTTTTGCACTTTAATCCCAGGCTCCCAGATAAGCTTTATGTTAACAACTACCCACTTTTGGCTCACTTTCAAAATGCTTAAATCTATAGAACTAGCAGTTTTCTTCTTCCTTTTTTCCCGTCTTTCCTATTTGCTTCTCCATCTGCAAGAAAGAAAGAGATGCGATTAGTGTGATTAATTAATATCTATCTAAACAAACATTGGTTTAGCAGCAGTGATAATATTGAAGAAGAGAAGCTAATGTTAATGGCGGTAAATAGTCACAATAGTCTACATTATGGTGCTGCAACAATTAATTTATGTAGCTTCAGTGCTAAAAACACTATGCATAACATAATTCAGATTTGGTGCAGCAAAAAGCAAGAATTATAAATTTGCGTACAAACAAAAGGTTATATATACAAGATGTCCAAAAAACACCAACAACGCTTAGTATGTTGTGTGGGACGGCAAACTTATCGATTTTCAAATGGGAACCTTTCAGGAAATACACAGTTTAGATGCTGTAGCACATTGAAATGGGTACATGTTCACATTTCATCAATAAGCCAAACAGGCAGCTGCCTACATTGCAAACGGGCTTCGAACTGTGTACCTCCTACAGCATTGTAGAGCCTATGTCGGCAGTCGTGAACCTCATGCACATGACCCAGTACATGCACTGTCTGAAGATCGTCAATAGCTCCGTGGACTCGAGCCATAAGGTCCTCCGCTGAGGTTACAGGATTGCCATACACCATACTCTCCATGCAATTCCACAGAAAGTACTGGCCATGGTACTGGCTATGGAACTGGTCCATCTCTATCAATCCATAGATTTGGACATGCGACGTTGAAGCGATTCTGCACATTTACGTCAAAGTGTGCTGGAGCTCATGTTGGCCATTTCAGCAACTGTGTACTGCTACATGTCATACTGCTGTTAAAAATGTTACTGTACTGGGAACTACGCTGTAGGATGCGCCCTAAGGACTCTATGGAAGAATTTAGCGCATGCGTAGGAATGTTATGCTCAGGTCGTTCATCCCAGTACACAGATAGCTAAAGGGCTGCATACCTTACTCATTAAGAGACCAAAACGAATGTTAACAAATTGTCACAACCATTTGTTCTCAAATTTGAATGTTCTCCAGCGTCCAAACCGTGCATTTCCAGGCAGGGGTTCCTATTTAAAAGCCAATCAGTTTGCTATCCCGCACAACATATTAAGCATTGTCAGTGGGTTTTTTTGGGGGGACACCCAGTTTATTGTGTCAATAGGTGCAGTCCACTACATTTTATACAAATGTTTATACATCTTTGCCAATGAGAAAAGTTTTAGCTCAATGGGCAACACGTTTGTTAACAATGGACCAAAAATGCTTCCAAATAAACACTTTTCAATAGTAATTATTATTCATTTATACCAACAAGCTTACTGCTGGTATTTTTTTAAACACACAAGCTGTGTGTGGGCAATGTTTAAGAGGTTGAATTAGAAACTGAAAAATTCAATGCCATAGCCGGGATTTTGAACCACGGATCTTCTGCTTATCGAGCAGAGGCTCTAACCATTAAGCTACCATGGCCAACTTGCCAGTACGACATTAAATTTCCCAGCTGATTTGTACTTTTTCCCGGTTAACCACAAGGGAATCTCACATCAGAGATAAATACCCCAAGGGCGACTTACAATTGTAAGTACTTTAAGTCTCGGGTTAAAGTAACGTTTAGATGGTAAGCGGAAGATTCGTGGTTCACATCCCGGCTATGGCATTGAATTTTTCAGTTTCTGATTCAACCTCTTAAACATTGCCCACACACGGTTTGTGTGTTTGAAAACACCGGCAGTACGTTTGTTGGCATAAATAAATAATAATTACCATCTAAAGGTTACTTAAACCGGGACATAAAGTACTTACAATTGTAAGTCGCCCTTGGGGTATTTATCTCTGATGTGAGATTAGCTTGTGATTAACCAGGAAAAAGTGCGAATCAGCTGGAGAATTTAATGTTGTACTGGTAAGTTGGCCATGGTAGCTCAATGGTTAGAGCCTCTGCTCGATAAGCAGAAGATCCGTGGTTCAAAATCCCGGCTATGGCATTGAATTTTTCAGTTTCTGATTCAACCTCTTAATCTTAAGAAGTTATTCAAATTTGAAGGAAATGCTACATTTTGGATGCATTCATGACTGATGGTGACGTACTGCTATAGAGAGAAAAGTATTACCTAACAAATTTGCCAAGAAGTAACTTAATATTGTATTCTTGTTTATTGCTGTTCTGCATCAGCATTGAAAGTTGAGATCTGACTAAGAACTATTTAGCATAAAATTCAAAGCCAACATTCATAACAAAACTTAAACCAACTTCCACCAGAGGTACAGCTGTACCCTGGTTGCTGTCAAGGTGTAGCATGTATGCCACCTTTTGACAGTCATACCAATGTAATTCAAAACTGTCACTCTAAAATATCCTTCTTTCTGTCCATATCCTACAGTTAAATACTGTTGAAGATAGGCATGCAGCAAAAGTACTCAGGCTGTTAGCAGTCAAGTAGAAGTGGAAATGGAGTGATGTAACTGAATGTTCCTTGCAGATGATCTATAGATAATGCCAATATTTCTTACCTGATGTATTACTGATTCTCTCTTAAGGGTAAGGAGTCAAAAAATTGCATTCTTTCCTTGTACAAATCTTTATCCATGTGAAAAGTTACTGGTCTTATACCATATAATGCTGGTACATTTGGAGCTGCATTGCTTATGTTTAGGTAGTTAATGTGACTACCATTTTTGTTCAGGTCTCCAACAGATTGCCAGACCAGACCCCCACTTTTGGCACCATTAAATGGAGTGGGATCTCTGAAAAAAAAGAAAGAAATATATATATAGATCAGACTGCATGTTAAAGAAGGTAGGCAATATAAAAACCATATTTACTGAAAAATAAAACCCTCTCAATTATAAGACTTGCCAAGTTTTTGCAGACAAAATTTTGAAAAAATATATGTATGCAAATGTTAGACATGTTAATTTGAGACAGGTAATTCCTATAAAACAGTTCTTCAGAACTTCTTTGTTACTGTACTTACAGTTGATTGGCCAAGGAGAAGTTTTACCTTTCACTTGTTTGCAAAGAAAGGAGCTGGGAATTCGACATTGACATATACTCATTAGTAGCTTCTAACCTTCTACCTGCTTTCTTTTTACTAGTAAAAGAAGATCTTTGGGTGAAACAGCACAACTTCATTGAAAGTGAGTTTCTCTTGTACCTGTCTGAGTCAGCGATAATGTGAATTATCAAAAAAGTTCCACAATGAGTTTTAAGCCAGATGTTTTGGAATTTGCTGAAAAAATGGCACATGAGCAGCAGGTTGAGAGTGTTTGGTATAACCAAACATGATTTGCTACTGGATAAATTAAAGAGATAAACCTAAAGCCAAAGGAACTTGATGTTTTGGTGACCTAAGAAATGATACCATGATGCAGTGGAGGATGCAGTGACAGAGTGAGTGGAAGAGAAGAGAAGCAGAGAGATCAGGAGAGGAGAGGAAAGGTCAGGAGAGGAGAGGTCAGGAGAGGAGAGGAGGGAAGAGGAGAGGAGAAGAGAGAAGAGAAGAGAATGCTACATAGTGAACTGTAAAATAATGCAAATGGAAGAGCACAAAGTTGCAAAGCAGCATGCTATGAGCATTATATTCATAATTCAGTAATACATTTCTTATTTTTCATTTTCTGAAATACCCATTTGTAAGACCCTACAAATTTTTCAGCTATAATTCCATTAAAAAAGGGTTATTGTATTTTGGAGTGAATACGTTATTTAAATTCAGATCATATGGGAGATAAGCTCCTCAACACAAGCTGTGCCAGGTTCAAAAGTAATAGCTTAGAAATTGCCACTCAAAAATCATTTAACCCAGCATCAGGCACACAGAAGATAGTTACATAAGTGGCACGGGCAGCATTCAGTGCTGCCTAACTTTAAATACCTTTTCACAGGCAAGTTTTCTTGTTTTCTGGTATAATTAATATTGAAGTCACAAAAAATAACTGATGTCATTGTTAATGCCAGTGTTTAATATATGTATATAAATACATTTTATTTAAGCCTGGCAGGCTAATTGGGCGTGTACTGAACAAGATCACTATGTCCATAAAATGCAACAAGCATTTCGTATGTGGCTGTGAGCTCCCCTGGACTGTAGTTGTCTCTGCAGTTGTTCAAAAATGCATACTGGAGATCATGGATGGCGATAATTTTATCAATTGAAAGTATCATCAAGCCTCAGTGACTGGAGTAAGAACAGAAAGTGCTTGTAGTTAAATGCTGTCCTTAGAATGGTCAATCCTGTTCCATTTGATGCCTACAGCTCTAATAACTGTGGGTCTTTCTCCTTGTAAGCAATGAGTAACTGCTCCTAATAGAGCCATTATTTCAGAAGCATAAGTATTTCTGCATTCTCTATCCCTTGTGTAATTCAAGGATGATCTCCTTGTATTTATGTATCTGTTCACTTTTTCAAAAAGAGAATCAGTTTTCTCAGGATCAAAACATTTGAGAAAACTTTCAATTTCAGTTTTCATTTCTGTATTATTCCGTTTCGGGCCAAGTAGAACATTGAATATGTTCTTGCACCTTGTTTACCTTGAGACTGCTAAAACTGATGCATCCATAAAGTTTCCTGCTCTTTACCACAATATAAAAATGGCAGTCATCACTTGGTATTTACTTCACTTCATTCTTGTCATCACACGATTGCTTAGATTTAATGGAATTATCTCAATTATTTCTGCTTTGTCATCACTGTCAAAGAGATCAGCATAAACCCCTCTGTCAGATGATTCCAGAAGATACTCATTTCTTCTGTTGTCAATCCATTTCTTTGTGTGAAACTGGAAGACAGGAAAATTGTAATACCACAGTAATCTTCACAACTAAATAATTATTCACACAAAGTATTTCTGCTAAATAAAGCTTCAGATCTTTGAAACATTCAGCAATGATTAGGTTACATTTACTTACATGACCAGGCGTGTGCGATGCAGAGTACTGCCTTTGGTGCAGTTGCCCATTTTACACATCAGTCACAGCTGTTATGATAGGTATAGTAAGTGACAATAGTGACATACAGTGCCTGAATAACCCATTGAAGCACATCTGCACAACTTTGGTGTACTTGGCACACTAACTTAATTATTGAAGAAAAGCTAACTTGGTAGTACTATATACCACGACGTGCCTGCCACAGGGTTAAATAAAATGTTTTCTACCACTAACACTCAGTGCTATAATGCATGTCACAAATATGACTATCCTCTACAAGGATATACATATATCAATTTAACAGATTAGTTTTGTGTAAATATCCAGAACTAATCATGGGCAAACAACACCTTCTAGTTTGTCCAGCTTTAAACCCGACAGTACAAAAAGCTGAAGATCTTATTAGCTTGTCTGGGCAGCTAAAGAGAAGATGGCTTGAGTCTGAATTCTCGTCATTGGAAAATAAATGAATAAATGTATAAATAAATAGTAAATAATTCCTTTAATAAAATCATATAAATTAAATAGCAGCTAGCTAATTATTATTTATTTATGCCAAAAAAGTTATTGTTGCTGTTTTTAAACACACAAACCATGTGTGGGCAATGTTTAAGAGGTAGAACTGGTACTTAAAAATTCAATGTCACAGCTGGGATTTGAACCGCAGACCTTCCGCTTACCAGGCAGGTGCTCTAACCATTAAGCTACTGTGACAACCTGCCAGAATGACATTGAATTGGAAAAATACGAACTGGTTTGAGAATTCAATGTCATTCTGGCAGGTTGTCAAAGTAGCTTAATGGTTAGAGCACCCGCCTGATAAGCGGAAGGTCTGTGGTTCAAATCCCAGCTGTGACATTGAATTTTTAAGTTCCAGTTCTACCTCCCCAAGCAGCTAGCTGCTTATAAAATTAATTTTTTCACTTATGGCTGATTGCACATTTTCATTTCAATATTACTAAAGCACGTTAGTTCTATACTTACCCATAGGTTGCAAAATTAGTCCAAAGTGTGACCATTTTATTGATAGTTTCTAAATCAGGGTGTCCTGGAGGCCAGGTTGTGAAAACTCTAGAGGGTATCAGGTAAATAAGTTCATCTAAATGCACAACTCCTGAAACACAATAATCTTTATTGAACTAACCAACTCATTAATGTGAATGTGAAAAACAAGTCTTCATAATAGAAGCAAATGAATTATTTATATTAATAATTAAGTTACTGTTACTATTTAGTATTTCCATGGAAGCTTCTCTGTTTATAAGAGGCTGTTTTAGCATAGTCTGCACAAACTAATGATCACAGTTCACAGCAATTCACTACATACATACATACTGGGAAACTGAATATTGTAAAACAGCTAATAATTAGTATTTGTGGTAAATAAGCAGTAGTCTGACAGTAAAACTGTGTAACATACATATTGTATGGCAAAATATCTATTACACAATAAATTAAAGTTTTATTCAATGATTTTTAATTGCACATGTGTTTGCAGCAACAAAGAAAATAAGAGCATTGCAAGGGTAATTGGTCTAACAGCTTTCCCACAATGACTCCCCATTGTTTGACTGTGTTGACATGTACAATGTTGCAACAGTCATAACCTTTGTTTTCTCTAAGATCAATGATCATGACTAATGCCAGCACATCCCTGGACAAGAGTTCAACATTAATCTGTTAGTGTTCCCAGAAATTTAGCTTGTAGATTGGATTCTTGGAAAAACTCACTCGACATTTGAAGGGGAAAAATATTTTCTGAAACAGCATTCTGGTGTGTTTTCATCCAAATTATAATGAAACCAATGATAATAATGGAATGCATAACCTCTGAATTGTTACAAAGCACATAACCGAGCATGCATACAGCCCTAAAGAATTAAAGTAGGCAGTCTACTTCTTTACTTATGTTATAAATATGTTAAACACTAATATCCATGAAGAAGCATATCAAAATCAGTGTAGAATTCAAAGTACAACAACAATTTATCTGTATATGGTATCTTTCCTTAAACAGCATGGTTTCATTTGTTATACAACTGTCATTTCACTGAACAATAAAGGCGTAATTTATGTTTCCTGAAAACGTATAAAACTAAAACACCAAATATGAATTAAATCAACAATGGTTGATGTCATTGTCAACCATATTAATTACCATGTTAGTATAGTTATTAAGGTTGTGTTTGCATCCAGGTGGATGTTTTGCAATTCTTTGGCTTTAAAAATCCAGAACACAACTTCCTTCAAAATGGAAGTAAAGGTGTTGATCTTATGTGGCATGTACTCATACATTAAAAAAGACCCATGAACAAACCTTCAACTATTTTCATAGGTTAACTTATTCATCCTGGGGCCTTTAGTAACAGATACAAAGCACTTGAAGAAGAAGAAGAAACTGAAGATGATGATGACAGATGGTGGTGGTGGTGGTGGCGGTGGCGGTGGTCGTGGTGGCGGTGATGATGATGACATCATGTCTGACACTGGTCTGGGGTGTACTTAGCCTTGTTAAGCCCCTGAGGTTTGATTGAACAGTAGTGGCCTCTGGTCGGAAAAACTGTGGACTTGGTCGGGAGGGACTGGGACACTGACCATGTCACACTTTAGTATTGTACCCCACTCATGACGTCTCTGGTGGGCAAGGTGGGGGATGCATGGTTGATGGTAGACCTTGGTCTGGATGGGCTGTTGTGTGACATGGTTACAGAGGGGCTCCATATTTTGAATATTCTGAAGAAATTAAAACTTGCAAACCCAATTTTCAACAGGACCAAAAAGAGCAATACTCATTTATTTTCTTCACTCACCAAGATCCTTTGCTGGCACTGTAACTAGATCAGCATAAGAGTAAAGTCCCCGATACCCAAAGTTGTAATAAAAGATAGATCTGTGACCAGCTTTAGTATGTTCCAGAACAGCTCTGTGTACAGCATGAAGCACATATCTGTCAGTATACAGCTGAAACATAAGTGCGTATTTGCAAACTAATTTTCTGCTTTTTCTTTCCTGCAATAATCTTTTGAATTTCACAGGTAACAAAATGCATACACATATAGCACTTTCTATTAAAAATTTTCTTCAGTTTAATGTACTGATCACAACAATCATTTCAGACATCTCTATGAAATAGTATACATTATATATGATGGTTGGATAGTTAGCCCAGTACTTTACTCCTATTATGTTGTTGACTATAAATTTTAAATATGTTCACCAAGCTATAAATTTCACCTCCAATATAAAAATGTTACTTAAAATACTTGTTTTTATACCTTAATATCCAGCAACACAAAATAGAAAATTCTGTGAAGATGTAGAACATTATATATTAATAAGATAAAGCTCTTAGTTTGTTGAGTTGAATCATGCATCCTCTTGATTGTGTACTAATGTACTTTGGAAGGATACAATAAACCATAAGGTCTGAGAAGCACTTCATATTACCAAATCAGAGAGTGATTAATCATGAATAAAAACATGTAATATTTTAACACTGGTTTTGACACAACTGGGTAAAATTTTGTATGTGCTGTACATTCTATGTGTGCACGTATTCAGAAATCCAATTCCAGGGGAGAGGGAGCAGAGGTTCAATAATTGATTAACTGGATCATTGTGAATAATAATAAAATTAAAATTGGTTATTATAAATTTTTGTTTTAAATATATATAATTATTTTTTAAATGCAATAGCCCTTTTAAAATATCATAGCCATATTCAAAGCAAAAAAGCTTGAAGACTATGTTATATTTTAATGATTGCTTCTCTTGTGTTGATTTTCAACATTTTTTATATTTAAAACCGGTTTTCCTTCAGCACATTTAACTTGATAGAGAGGTTCATAAACGTGCAACAATTTGTCACATATCCATTTTGTATAATTACTGAAACAGTTCACCAATAGGCACATCATCATGGTTACAGCAACAGTGAGCAGAGAGGACTTCAGATTGTTAAACCCATTATATAAATGCAATTTGTTGAAAGGCATTTTTATACACACATGGTAACACAAAGTGAAGGCATGTAGAAATATAAATGTTCATTGATGACATTAACACTGCCACCACTTCTAAAGCTTGTAAAAAGCACTTAATGTAAAACACTGGTAGAACACCGTTAGTTATGCAAGTCTTAGTAGAACCTCACTATATTTTTGTGCTTCTATGCTTGCATTTATTTTTCCTTTTTACATTGTATTTTGCCTTCATTCCCATGCTTAGCTTCATTTAGCTTAAATATACATGATTTTATTAGCATTATCCCTTTACTTGGGACATCCCTCCAGCATTCCATTATAGAATTCTCAATGTGGTCCCCTCCTGGACATCCAATTGGGGGGCCCTTTTACATCTGGAGATTATTCCATTGCGTTCCTTCATCATTTTGAGCATGGGAGTAGCCATGGTTTAAGGCTAAAAGTTATGAAGAACTTCAAAAATTAAGTGAGGGAAAAAATGGGCTTCACTCTTAAATAAACCAACACCAAAAGGACCATCTAGAAGTGAAAATGTAGCAGCTTTTCACATAGCAACAGACCATGATTGTCTGGCAGAACACTTACATCATATGAAAATTATCAATTTGTCAAACTGCATATTATTTAACAATAACAATCCCATGACCTTCAGTCGGTCTAGGTGGCTCAATTGGTTAGCTGGCCTATGATCCCAAGGTCGCAGGTTCAAATCTGGCCCAGACCGATGGTTTTTAAGTGTGCTTAAAAATGACAGCTCCATGTCAGTAGATTTACTGGCATATAAAAGAACTCCTGCAGGACGAAATTCCGGCACACCGGCGACGGTAATTAATCCCGGCAATTGACAGTGTCGTTAAACAACAAATACATTCACCCATGACCTTCAAACATCTGAGGAAGTGTGGTGTACTCCAGAGATGATGGAATGGAACAAATGGTCAACTCTAAATTATTAAATAAATATTAACACTGTCTTACTAGACTGATTAAAGGTAAATAAAAGGTAGTATTAGTACACTATGCATAATAATTTGTACTACACTACATGGAAAGATAATAAATTGCAACGTTCAGGCATACAACTTGTAATTGGAAATGTACTGTGAATAATAATATAATAATGATGATAATAATGATGATAATGATGATGAAGATGATGTTGATAACGATATTAATGATAATAATGATATCAATAATAATGATGATGATAATAATAATAACAACAATAATAATAATAATAATAATAATAATAATAATAATAATAATAATAATAATAATAATAATAATAATAATAATAATAATAATAATAATGAGACAGAATATTGACTAATAGAAAATTGTTCATGTAAATATTTTTATAAGAGTGTGTAAATTTTTAATTCTTTTAATTTGAATGTATAAGGGACCTAATTTTTTCAATACTCAAAATAGACAATGTCTTCTCAATTGTTTGAGTTCGACCAATGAGAACTGTTGCGCGGATGAATACAAAAGAATGGCGGTGTTGCGTTATACCCACGCCAAAAACTACTTTCATTAGCGTCTGTGACTTCAAAGTGTAAAGACGTATAATTGTTGATGGCGTGTGAAAATGTGAATTACACAAACTTTTAACCGGCATGGACGCTATCCAATTTTAAAAGTTATTTACCAAGTGAAATAGTGATGTAAAGTGTAGATGAACGAATAAATGTGTTTATAACAAAAGTACGTTGATTTATGCATTCCATTCCACGACCACCTCCCCTGAAAAGAAGAGTGGCGTCTGCTCCAACAAACTTTACATCTTTCAGCAAAAACAGTGTTCCATTTGCTGATATATCCACGCTAATTTGTGGTAACCATTTTTTAATAAATCCCCGCCACAAATGGCTTGCCCAACGTGGAGCGCGAATTTGGAGTGGAATGCAAAATTGAGAGTGCGAAGTGCTAACACCAAAAGAACGCTATCTTATCGTGCAGGAGAAAGACGCCATTAGACCATCGTCTGATATCAACAAAACATCGATACGCGGAGAATCAACGAGGGAAAAACACCGGAGATCATCTAGCGAAGCCAACTACCCAGGAGACGTAAATAACCGGACGAAGAACCAGCAGAAAAGAAAGTAGGATCGAAATTTTTTGTATCTTTATCTTATTCCCATTAGTTAATGATACTTAGAAGTGGAAAAGTAGTGGGACTTTTAACCAAAAGTGAATTAGATAAAGGAATTATAATGTCGCGAAAAGAGATAGAAACAGGAGTGGGGGAAGGGGCAGATAGGCCTAGTTATCAGGAAGGATTAGAAGGTGAACAGGAGGAAATAAGCAAAGATCAAAGGTTAATGATGATGATATTTGAAAGACTAGAACAGAATATGAAGGAAATAGGTCAGAAACTGGAACAAAACAAGGTAGAATTAGGTCAAAAAATGGAACAAAATAACATAGAATTAGGTCAGAAAATGGAGCAAAATAACATAGAATTGAAACAGGATATAGGACAAAGTTTAGGTCAGAGTATAGAACAGAAACTGGAACAGAATAAGGAAGAGATAGGTCAGAAAATGGAGGAAGTGAGAAAAGATTTAGAACAGAAAATGGAATTAGGTAGACAGAACCTAGAACAGAAAATAGAATTAGGAAGACAGGAGTGTAAAGAAAATATGAAAGTAATGGAAACTAATTTAAAATTAGTACATAAAAACTTAAATGAAACAAAGGAAGCCTTAGAAGCTAGGATAGAAATGGTAGGAGATAGGATGGGAAAGATAGAATCAGAGATGAGAGAGAATAAAATTGTGTTAGAAGAAGAAATTGCTAAATGTAGGGATGAAATAACAGAAAGTAATACGAGTGTAGACTGTAAAATAACAAATGTAAAAGCAGAAATAACTGAGGAATTAAGGAAAGAGATTGAGGTTGTAAAGAAAGACATTATTAATGAAACTGTAGAACAAATAGTAATCCCTAAAATTAAGACAATGAATGATGTGATGCTTTCACAACAGGATGCTATAAATGATATGAAACAAAGCCACTTAGAAATAAAGAATGATTTGAAATCAATTTGTGAAGAAATGAAAAAAGGGAAAGAAAATTTGGCTAATGTAAATGATGTTGTGAAGGCATTACAAAGACAAGATGATTTAGATGTAGGTAATGTACAAGATGAGAGTTATTTGAGTAATGTACAAAATGTTGACTCACCATACAGAGAAAGAGGTTCACAACCAAACAATGACACAACACATAACACATGTTACACTAACAGCATATTACATGAAATTACACCACCTACATTTGACGAGGAGAAGGGAGATGATCCAAAACTCTTTGTTAAAGAGATGGAGGAATACTTTAAAGTGAAAAGGATACCAAACGAGCTTAGGATGATGATAGTAAAGAAAAGCTTAAAAAACAAGGCATTAGAATGGCTCAGGTTAACACTAGCTGGTCACGAGTCTTATAGCTCATTCAGAAATTTATTCCTATCAAGATATTGGGGCCCAGCTAAACAAAACCAAACTAGGGTAGAGCTAGCGACAGGTAGGTACGATCCAGCCAAAGGATTGTCATTAGTCGACTATTTCATGAAAGTAGCCAACAAAGGAAAGCTATTAGACCCCAACTTGTCAGAGGCAGAACTAATTGCCAGCATAACGAGACATTTCCCAGACACAGTGAGAACAGGATTAATTGTTGCAAGGCCAGTAGATTTTGCAGATATGATAGAACTGCTGACAGCCTTCGAAACACAAAATGGTCGACCTAATGAACATAGACATAGGAACGGTCACCCAAACTCACCCATCCTAAACCGAAACACGGCTACGAACAACCAGAGCGAAGGAGAACATACAAATACTAGGAATACCCATGAAAGGGGGAGAGGGGCACACCATTTCCCACAACCACATAATCATGGCGAGAGGATGGAGAACACAAGACAACGGTACCACGACACAATACCGAGGGGTGAAACAAGACACCAAACATATACGTATGATCGTGGAAGACCAGGAGACCATACCCATCAAGTGAATCATATGCGATTCAGTAGGGAACACTTGAACAACTACAGACCGTCATATGACAGAGGTTCACGCCAAAGGGGCAGAGACCAATGGTACACTAACAACACAAGACAGCAGGAAGTAGAAGAAGATGTGCCAAATAGGGCAGATATTGCACAGAATACAGAAACGACAACCACCACCAACACTCAGGGAAATTACAACAACTAAGTTCGTCCCAACTGGCTGGATGATAAACAACAATATCTCAGCAACTTACAATTGACATCGACACCATGATGGCTACACAGAGAGAAAGATGGAACTATTGTATACTAGACCACTGGTCATAACAAAACAGCTGGGTGACCACACGTATGAGCTACAGAATACAAATGGCAAGTTGGTAGGAAGATACCACAAAAACAAATTGAAGCCATACAAAGAAAGGGCCAAATAGTCTTTGTCAACGAATGTGTAAGGCAGGAGTAGTAGAGATGAAGGAGGATAACAATTTTAATGGGTTACTTATAGAAAATCATGTTCAGACTAGGAATTACAACAAAAAAAAAAAAAAAAAAAAAATCAACATGGTCATTGGCTATATCGACCACAAAGAGCATTGTCAACAGAGACAGATGAGGACACTGATTGTCATTAGATAAATGAATCATAGCGACGGAAGATAATATGTTTTTGACATAAGGATGTCAGGGACAAAAATAAAAATGAATTGATTATGATGAAAAAGATATAATATTTCGACACAAAGATGTCGAGGGTAAATGGAGAAGAAAAATAATACAATTACAGAATAATTGTAAGTATAGAAGTTTTCTCTTATAGAAATAAGAGATAGTGAAATGACAATTAGTGAAATGAGGAAAACCATAACCAGAAAAACAATGCCCATGAATTGAGATGAATATAGCCAATGCCTAACTCGAAGAAATGTTGAACCAAAACAACAATGAATAATAACCCAATTAAGAAAATTAGTATCATAAGTAACATCAGAGTTTAAGAACCAACTCAATAACCTGTCTATACATAAGCTTATAAGACAAAGAAGGCAAAGAACTGAATAAAATATTGCCATAAACATGATCATAATCATTAGCTCAAAATTTGTATCCTGTTTTTCTCTCCTCATAGCAATGAATACAAGTCAAAAACCACATGAAACACTTAAATTATATTTGTGTCAATGTCAAATGTACAATAACTGAGTATGTGTTGTACAATAACTGAATATGTATTGTATGATAACTGGATATATTGTACAATAACTGAATATGTTGAGTAATAACTAAATGCTTTATGCCAAAACTGAATATGTATTGTGTAATAACTGAATATGTATTGCATAACAACAGAACATATGTATTATGATAGCAGGATATATTGTACAATAACTGAATATGTTGAGTAATAACTAAATGCTTTATGCCAAAACTGAATGTGTATTGTGTAATAACTGAATATGTATTGCATAATAACAGAACATATGTATTATGATAGCAGGATATATTGTGCAATAACTGAATATATATTGTGTAATAATTGGACATGTTGTGTAGTAATCGAATATGTTGTACAACAACTGGATATGTACTGCATAATGACTGAAAGTGTATTGTATAATAACAACATATGTGATATGATAACTGGGTATATTTTACAACAACTGGATATGTATTGTACAATAATTGAATGCATTGTGTAGCAATCGAATATGTGAAGTTTATAAAGACATGCTGTATCATGTCAAAACAAAGGACAAAGACAAACAGTGAAGAAGACTGTAAAGAAAAAAAATATATATTGTACAAAGTGATTGAATCATAGAAGTAGGGAGAAGTATTGTATTGTGTTTCAAGATTGTATATAAGGTGACAACTTGAAAAACAAAACAAGGGGCATATGAGACAGAATATTGACTAATAGAAAATTGTTCATGTAAATATTTTTATAAGAGTGTGTAAATTTTTAATTCTTTTAATTTGAATGTATAAGGGACCTAATTTTTTCAATACTCAAAATAGACAATGTCTTCTCAATTGTTTGAGTTCGACCAATGAGAACTGTTGCGCGGATGAATACAAAAGAATGGCGGTGTTGCGTTATACCCACGCCAAAAACTACTTTCATTAGCGTCTGTGACTTCAAAGTGTAAAGACGTATAATTGTTGATGGCGTGTGAAAATGTGAATTACACAAACTTTTAACCGGCATGGACGCTATCCAATTTTAAAAGTTATTTACCAAGTGAAATAGTGATGTAAAGTGTAGATGAACGAATAAATGTGTTTATAACAAAAGTACGTTGATTTATGCATTCCATTCCACGACCACCTCCCCTGAAAAGAAGAGTGGCGTCTGCTCCAACAAACTTTACATCTTTCAGCAAAAACAGTGTTCCATTTGCTGATATATCCACGCTAATTTGTGGTAACCATTTTTTAATAAATCCCCGCCACAATAATAATAATAATAATAATAATAATAATGAACATAATAGTAATGATAATTATAGTTATAATGATAATTATAATTATAATGATGATGGTGACAATGACGACAACGATAATGATGATGATGATGATGATGATGATGATGATGACGATGACGACGGCGATGATGATGATGAAGACGATGAGGACAACGACGATGATGACAACGATGATGATGACGATGATGATGTCTTTGCCAAGCACATGACGTTACCTACAAAATACATGTTATTATGACAGAGGTTTCTTTCATCCTCTTCTTTATGATTCTATAAATCTCATTTTCAGTTTATCTTCAAAATTGAAATCATCTGATTCATACAATGCAAGGCATGGTCATCACTTCTTCCAGATCATTGGGAGTTTGTCGATTATACTGCTGTTGGTGAGAAGTAACAGCATATACTTGTAATGACAAAGCAATATAACACAGTAACAAGGAAAAGTGTATGTCAGTGATATGAATGAGAGTAGGTGCTCAGAGTTCAGTTGACCTGTGTGACAAGTAACTGACGATTAGCCATTCTTGGAGCTAAAGAAATAAATGGGTAAGGTTGTTGCTCCACTAAACTGTCAAGTAAGGTGTGATATTACATGTCCTGGTCAGATGGTTGCATAGTGCGTTGATTCAAAAACTAGAATGTTTAAATAAATGTAGGGGCCTTCCAGGCCCTTAGGGACCTATTAAGAATAAGAGCAAATAGTATCCTTATTAGCTGCCTACATGGCTCTAATCCATTATCAATGTGTCATTTAGTGATAGTTATAAAAGAAAATATGACTGCGTTATATAAATTTATATAAACCTTGTTTAACATATTTCCATAGGCTATTACAAGAGTGTTTCATGACACTATCGTGATTGATTTCTTGTTATAGAAGGTAAAAGGACATTTTGAGGAGGGAGTCTAAACCCCCTCCCTTAAGTACGTCCTTGGTTCTACTTCCTGAATAAAAAATGCACAGCAGTCAAAAGAAAACTGTGGATACTTTTATTCTCATAGGTGTGCAATTCTAATATTGTCCTTCAACAACAATTAGGTCATCAGCAAAGGGTACATATAACAATAAGGTATTAAACAGTATATTTGTTAAAAAATCCAGTAGGCAGCCTACAAGAAATAATAAGTACCTATTTTTATATTTTAAATATCTACATAGCAATCAACTTATGTTTTAAATGAAACGGTACCTAAAATAGATAACTACATGTTAGATAAGTTTTCTTTTTAAATCTACATTTTCATCAGCTGGCACTTTCAATTGTGATTCACAATTTCAATATACCTATGAGAGGTAGAACTGGAACTTAAAAATTCAATGCCACAACTGGGATTTGAACCACAGACCTTCCGCTTACCAGGCGGCTGCTCTAACCATTGAGCTATTGTGACAAACTGCCAGAATGGCATTAAATTCTCAAACCAGTTTGAATTTCTTCCTGGTAAACCACAAAGGCACTCTCACATCAGAGACAAATTACCCCATTGGTGACTTACTATTGTAAGTACTTTATATCCCAGGATTAAATAACCTTCAGGTGGTAATTATTATTTATTTATGCCAACAAACTTACTGTTGGTGTTTTTAAACACACAAGCCGTGTGTAGGCAAAGTTTGAGAGGTAGAACTGGAAATTAAAAATTCAATGCCACAACTGGGATTTGAACCACAGACCTTGCACTTACCAGGTGGCTGCTCTAACCATTGAGCTATTGTGACAAACTGCCAGAATGGCATTAAATTCTCAAACCAGTTCGTAACACCAACAGTAAGTTTGTTGGCATAAATAAATAATAATTCAATATACCTACTTTAGGGTTATTTTCTACATTTTATATTCTTTATTTGTCAAGTCATGACTGCATTTATATAAGTTTTGTCTATGTATTGCACCATCATACCTTTCTGTAGCCACCATTATTTACTTTAAACCCCATCTGTAAATTATTCTTACACTAGCTTATTTTGGTATCTACTTAATGTTAATTGAGGTACATTTTAGCAGAAATGCTTTCAATATGCTGTTCATCATAAATAGGGATACAGAAGACTAAATTGATAGTCTGATCCCTTTTCTATTTTGTGAAGAACAGCTAAATGGTGGTCTAAAAAAGATAAAGGTTTAACAAATTCAAACCAAGAACAATGAATATCTTGGGATTGACTGATGTCACAAAACATCATTTAAAATAAATTGTATACCGTAACCCTCCAGTGGCTGCTAAGGGCCTACATGTATTTAAATGTTCTAGTTTTCAAACAAATGCGCCTATGCAATTGCCGAAAGGACATCTAACATTACAGCTTGCTCAACTGTTTGGCAGAGCAATAACCTGATCTGTTTATTTCTTTAACTCCAAGATTGACTAATTGGCAGTTATGTGCCGCAGAGGTCAACCAACTCCATGCGCCTACTCTTGTTGCATATTACTACTGACATGTTTTTCCTCGATACTTGTGCAACATATCTTTGTGATTGCTAGTAGACATCACTACTTCTCAAAAACAGGAATAAAAGCTATGATTTACAAAACTCCAAGGATTTGGAATAAGTGCTTCAACTGTGATGATAATGTGTTATTCATGTATGACAATTTGTATTAATCAGATGATTGCAATTCTGAAGATAAAGTGAAAATGAGATCTTTAGACTCATAAACTGGTCATAAAGAAGAGGATGAAAGCAACCTATGTCCTAATAACATGTATTCTGTAGGAAATGTCATGTGCTGGTCAAACATATCATCACCATTGTTGTTGTTGGTGGCAGTACACTTTGAGTTACAAGTGGTAGACCTAAACATCACACTTATTACCTTTCTACATAGTGCAGTACAAATTATAATGTATAGTGAATTCATACTATGTTTTGTTTATTTTTTATCTATCTAGTAAGACATTGCTGACAAAAACCATATATATTTAAGCTAAATGAAGCTAAACATGGGGATGAAGGGAAAATATAACTAAAAAATAAATGTAAGCATGTAAGCACAAAAGTATAGCGAGAGATCACTAGGTCCTATGTGACTAACAGTGTTATACCAGGGTGCATGCCTGGGTTAAAGAGGTGAATAGTTTTTTGTTCAGTAAATTTTTGTCCATTTCATATGGTTTAATCTTTAATTTTGGGGATATTATGTGCTCTCACTAATGATTAAGCATCCAAAGCACTCCACATGAACTACATAATTTAAACTGATGTACTCACTTCATTTAGTTTCACATTATTTTCTTCACTGCTGCGAGACAACCCATCACCAAAATAAAAATCTTGAATATGCTTCCAGACAGTAGGCACTTCGCTTTTGTTTACACTAAGTGAAAGAAAGAAATCCTTTGGTCCTTGTGTGTTTATATTCTTGTAGAACTTTTCAAGTTGGGATGGCATAGAAAGAGTTTCTGTAATTGTTAAACAGATTGTGCTGTTATATTTTATTAGCGTAAAGTACTTATCTTCTAATTTAATGTTATAGGTATCTGATAAAATTTAATTTAATGAAAATTCCTTAAAAAAATATTTTATGAATTAATAGCCATACCATGCATTGCATGGTAATGCAATACATGGTTTCTGAATGCGTTTGATATTCATGATTTTCTTGCTATGACAATTATTTTGAAAATGAATGCAACTGTCAATGGCAAAAAAGATGAAGCTATGAAGCAAAATTAAGTTATCAAGAAAACTACATGATATAGTGTATAATCTTTTAACGTTTGTAACATTCACAGTGAGGCAAAAAATGAATAAAATTGTAAAAATTGTTAAAATAAATAAAACTAAAATTCTAGTGAGTTGCACTATCACACAACCATTTCACCTTTTTATATCCTCCATTGAGCTAAAAATAAATTAAGGGTTCACAAACCATGTTCTAATAAGGTACCAAAAAATTGAAGTAAGAGTGATGCATGACAACGAGCTGCTGGCAGGCTGATGTTCAGCCTGAGTTTTTTTGGTGCATCCCCACAATCTATAACTTTTAACCACAGGGTTTGTGGTTAAGAATGGTTGTTTTTGTTTGGATGGATAGATGGATAGGAAGTAGCATGTTGAGCAATGATAGTGTGATACACTGAAGCTTTAGTGGAAGACACATTATTTAACTTCATAACTTTACCAAAAGTGGATGCATTATGAAGGAATTTCCTGTAGAGTCTTCCACATGGCAGTATTTCAAAATTGAAGACTTAATCTTTGTATTTCGAAATGAATAGGTACATTCTCTGAGACTGTTAGTTGTTCTTTCTTTGAAATGCTTTTTAAAGCACTAGTTCCAGAGCAGTTTCAATGCCTTTTTGCCAAAAGTGATCTGTTACTATGGTTTCAGAGAATATTCTGGCAAAACTACTCTTTTGGAAATCTTTTAATTTATTTCCTTGATTCATTATTTCCTATATTTACGTCTGTGATGACCTCATATACACAGATTATCACAAACCCAGTGAAAAATTCTTTTCTCTACATAAACTTTACGAACAGGAAACTGCTAAAAGTTGCTCAGCCTCCTAGCAACATGACATCAGCCATGGAACATCAAATATACAGGATACTTCTTCCACAAAAGCTCAACGTTTAGCATTGCACAGGTACGCTGTGTCAACATCACTATATTAAAACAATATAGTATCATTCTAAGACCCAAAAACCTATACTTCATCCAGAACTAAAGAATACCATACTAAGAACAGAAAAATTAAGAATATATCAATTTTCTGCAAAGACTATATTGGAAAAACAAAAGGGAAATAAACGCTAAAGACAAGGAAACCTTTAAGGATCTGAAGCATAAACAGGAAGAAAAATCTTTAGTAGCAGCAAGTCATTTTTGGTAGGAAACTATGGAAGTGATCCAGAACTGATAATTTTAAGAAGAATTTCAAACAAAAGGCTTTTAATAGCTTTGTGTTTGAAAAACAAAGATTCTGTCTTCAATTTTGAGTTACCTTCAAGCTACAATCCCACCAAAACATTCTTCAAGAAGTTCCAGAGGATGATAACAGCACAGTAATCTCCAGCAAAAGAACACCAGCTTCCAGTAGTTGGTGACTGTTATGTTGAGAGCCATTGAGTTTAAGAAATATGTCCCATTTTTGTAAAAAGTAATGTGTCAATAAAGCAACTCACAATAGTGTTGACATAGTATATTGTCTGCAAGCCTTTTAAATTCTACATTTTATAAGCATCATTTATTTATGTTTTTTCACACACAATCATGGTAATGTATAAGTTTCCTGTATCTGCTACTGCTTTCATTAGCTTTAATGTGGTGTTTTTTTCTGTCATTTGTATTTTACTACTTCCTTTTCAATTGTCTCCAAACTGAATTTGTTTTGCATGGTAGCACTCACTGTATGGCAGTATGTGTTATTGGAGGTACTCTGTCTTACTCAAAGAAATGTTAATAAACCTGTGTGCTAAGTTGTCAAATATGAATAACATATGCCCCAGGTATGTATAAAAATAGGTGTAATTGAAGTACATAAACTTAAATACAGTGCGTTTGTTGCTCGAGTGGACTGCTCTGTGGTGGCACTGGACTGGAAGAGAACTGGGACACTCTCTGCCAGAGTTACATGTGAAGGACTGCCAAGTCACGCTTTAGAACACTAAATACTGTACTAATTTGAATTAGGCTTACCGGCATCACAACAGATGTTGGAACTGAACATCAACATATTTCCTATCCCTGAAAACAATTGTAGTTTACTAGCAAAAGTTCATGTTGACTATTGACTGATTACCTGTATTCTCATGATTTTGTTCTTCAGTTTCTTAAATGTGTGTGGATTTGATGTGTACATTTTATTCTTTGACATTCCCCAAAAATAAAAATTGCATGGAAATAGATCAAGGAACGAGGTGGCCACAATCCTTAAGTAATTATGTTGTTATTGTTAGCTAATGCTGGATTTCTGACAATGAAGTCATTAATCCTCTTGCTCTACAACATAATAAGTAATAATAAGTAATACAATAAGTAATTATTGTCACCCTGAAAAGTTCACAATTCATGCATGGAATTTCCAACAGTGTGCAGTGTAGCTAAAACCTGCTGAAACCAGTCACACAATCCATCATTTCATTTGCTATGGAAAAAAGGTATTAAAAACAGAACTTACACAAACTATGAGTCTATGATGGTGTCATAAGTATGGGACTGATAATTTTACATGCACTAACTGTGCACCAAATTCCAACTTTTGCTGCATGGTGAAGAACTTCATGAATAATATGGGAATTTTTGGTAGCCGAATATATATTAATTGTTTCAAGCAGAAAAGTAACCTTGAAGATAAAACCACACTACATCAGTGAAGAATATTGAAAGTGAGTCCACATCACCATTATGAAGGGACTGAAAAACCAACTTTAATAATTAACCCTACTTACAGGATCTTTTGGTTGTGAAGCATGAACTACAGTTATCTAGTATGTCTTAAGTTTCAGAAGTTTCATTGCCACAAAAGCTGACATCCTGGAAATGTTAATTGCTTGTTCTAAACACCTAAGTGATTTTAATTTATGGGGAGCATTAAAGAATAAAATGTACACATCAAATCAGCACACATTTAAGAAACTGAAGAACAAAACCACAAGATAAATACAGGCAATTATTCAACATGAACTTTTTGAGAAAACAACAATTGTAAACCAGAGATAGGGAATGTCTTTGCATTGAAGGCCATTAATTTCAGCATCTGTTTTGATGCAGGTAAGCCTAATGTAAGTTAGTACAATAGTTTGTATTCCATATGCATTATTTGCCAGTCATTTACACATCACTGTGGCAGAGAGTTTACAGGTCCTTGCTTGGTCCAGTACCACCACAGGGCAGTCTGGTTGAGCTATAATCAGCACATAAACCAAATGTATAAAAGTATATTAATAAATGAATAAACACCTTGTGAATGAATAGTCGTGGTGGTGGTAGTGGCGGTGGTGATGGCAGTGGTGGCAGCGGTGGCAGCAGTGGCAGTGGTAGTGGCAGTTGTGGTGGTGGTGGTGGTGTCAGTGATGGCAGTGGTGGCGATGGTGAAAGCATTGTATAATCAGTATATGAACCAAAGGAATAAAAGAAGCATATTAATAAATGAATAAGCACCTTATGAATGAATAGTTGTTATAAGATTCAGAGATTGCTGATAAATTTACACTGTAGTTGGTTGTATTTGTCAACATCTAGTTGATGTTGCTTTTCTTCTTCTTTCACTTTCCGTGCTGCCGTTACCCATCGGGTTACTTCAGCCACTTTCTGAATTCGATCCTATCCTGCGCCAACCTGTATATTCCTTTTATTGTCATCCCATGTCCGACTGCCACTCTTTCCATATATTGTCTCCATTCCATCCTAGGTCTTCCCATTCTTCTCTTCGCCTCTGCTCTTGCTTCAAATGTTCTTTTAGGTAATCTTGATGTTGCTTTTAAAACATCATTATACTACAGAACACTCACTATATTGCAACAAAAACATTTATTCCAGCAAATAGATACTCTTACACTAAATAGAAGATAAAAATTTTAAAACAAATGCACTCTCATAAAATATATTATACAGCAAAACCTGTCTAAAATGGAATGTGATCTTCCAGTAATATTTTTCTGTTTTCACAGGTTTCCATCTTACAAAGGGTTGTGCACACTTTAGTAAAGCAAAGTACAAAAAATATGATTGTATAGAACTAAACTGGAGTAATATAAAATAAAATTCTGTAAATAAAGAATAGGTTCAATTGTATGTTTTGCTATACTTTCATCTTACATGCCATACATAATTGCAGTTTCCCCATTAGTTTCTTTTCCCCCACATATCCCTCATGACTTCTTCACGAGAGAACGCTCTATGATCTCCTTTGTATCTTGCATTAGCTGCAAGCGTTCTGGAGCATTCTTGAAAGCTGCGAATTCCTGAAGGTCACTCACAACAGATAATGTTTCTCAAAAAGTGTGTATTTTTGACTCCCTTTTGTTGACTTCATCGTCGTCATCTATTCCTTTTTGCAACTGCTGCTTCCAGCAGTGATATCTGCTGCACTTTGAATGTCTTCAGTCATGGCAAGTTTGTTATCAAAGCATGCAACTATGTATTAAGCATAATGAAAATCTGTCTTAGTTAGGTTATTTATGTAAATGGTTCCCGAAAAACTATTCCGTTACCGCATTAGACAGTTTTCTGGTTTAGAGTGTTATTTAACATAGGAAATAGCTCCAGTCCGAGATTTATTTTCCAGTTGTCCAGGTTTCCAGTATGGGTTCTGGTTTTGTCAGGTTTTACTGTATTACATATTTAAGTTCATTCATTAAATATAAACTTCTTTTTGTGTAAATATTCTATGAAAATATGATACATATCATCATTGAAGAAGTGACACCTCATATCTGCTTTTTTTCAAGTTTACAGGAGAAAAAAAAACACTTTTTAGTACAGCAAATGATAACTGTTAAGATGTTAATAATACTACTACTATTCTTATCTATCAATTAATCCATTCTGCCAATAATTTGATATTATTTCTTGTTTTAGTGTAGTTATGTGGCTGCACTATAGAAAACATTCTTACATATTGCAGACACACGTTTTCACTTCCATATGACTGTCATTATTATGTTACAAAAGTTCATTAGGGATCAAGAATTATGTAGTTTAACTAAATTTTTAATAATAATTATTTATTTATATATACACAGAGTTTGAATATTTACACATCTTTTTGTGCCTAAAGAATCTTTTTTCTCCATTCATTTCTATGTATCCAATGAATTTCTTTCTGTCTTCTTGCTCCCATTCCAGTTCCTATTTCCTGCATTGATGAGTTTCCAGGTCTTACTTTTCTTCCTCTTCCAGGTTGAGTCCATTCCAAGCTCTTTGTCGGTAATCTATCTTCATTCATTCTTCTAGTATGTCCGTACCAACTCAGCTGCTTGTATCTTACGTAGTCCAATATGGAGTTATTATTTATTTTTTTCTCTTACAATATTATATCTTATTTTTTTCCAATCTTGAACATCACCTTCTTAGTAAATCCATTTCCATTTTATGCTTATTTGTTTTTTTAAATTTCCATGTTTCAGCTCCATATATGGTAGTAGTTTTCCCTATTGTGTTATATATTTGCAATTAATTCCTGCTTGTATGTCTGTTCTGCAGGATACTATTTAGCATTGATATAATTTTACCTTTATTGATTCTGATCTTAATGTTATTTTCCTGCTTATCTTCTTTATCTATTTTCACTCCCAAAAACTCAAATTCTTCACATCCTTTAATACAACCTTCCTGTTCTTCCAGAATTAAATCTTTTGTTTCCATTCCACATCCTATATAAATGTTTTTTATAAATTTATTTTCAGTCCCCACTTATCATACGGGTCACGCATCTGTTGTTGACCTTCTGCAAAGGAGCAATGACCTCATCTAGCCTACACTTGATAACACGTCAACAAAATAGTTTATATTATGGTAATCCACAGCTCTGATTTCCTGTGTTGCATTTGTGTATACAGTTGACTGCAAATGTTTTGTGCAGACATATGTATGTAGCAATTCAAACGAGGAAAAAGATAAGTGAGATATGTCAGAAATTGAAAAAATGCATAAAAATTTAATGAGAGCAGTTATCAAGGTTAGTAGTGGGCTGATACTACTGGAAGGGTGACATCCTATTTCCATCTTTATCATGATTTTCGTCTACAAAATATTTCTTATACTGCAACTCCTGTAGATTACAAGCATCTTCTTCAGCACACCCCCAGCTAATTGAATGAATCAATTGATCATTATTTAGGCTTTTCACACTTTCATATACTGGTTTAAATATGTTATTAGAAATTTCCGTGTAAATTAACTATCGATTTCCAGTATTAATTAATTATACTAAAATTCTAAAATAAGAACAAATTAGAAACTAAAAACTTCACTTATCTTAGTATGTTGATATTCTTTTTCTATTTTTCTGACCCAGGGGTTTCAAGCTATGTCCAGCTCATTCTCAAAGCCATATAAACAAAATCGTTGCCAAGCTACAATCTTTTATTTTTGTGAAAAACAATTATTCATATTCAATTTTTTATTTACCAATCTCTGAAAACAAAAATTTATAAATACAATCCATAGATGGTAATTCAAAGTTCATGACATGGTTCCTGTTTTTTAAAATAAAAATTTTTTCCCAAACCATTAAATCTATCAGATTACTTAACTGTTTTAATAATTTAACCTCTGAATTAATTTCATGATTAAATGACCAAAAATGATCTGCCACAGCTGATTTATCAGTTTGTTTATATTTAATATTTCTAAAATGTTCTTTTATTCTGGTTTCTAGATGACGTTTAGTTTTACCAATATAAACTTTATCACAATCTGAACAGCTAAATTGATAAATGCCAGATTTTTTATAATTTGGTATTTTATCTTTTTTGAAAAATTAAGTAAATTTTGTATATTAAATTTATTTTGAGGGACCAAATTTATTCCATATTCTTTAAAAATCCTTGTAAATTTTTTATTAGCCCATGGATGGTAAGAAAACTTTTTAAAAATATAATTATCTTTTATTTTTTTAAGAGTTGAAACTTCTTTGACAGCTTTTTGATATTTAAATTCCCCTATCCTTTTATGTATAAAATCTGTATTAAAACCATTAATTACTGCAGTGTTAATAATATGTTTATATTCTATGTCAAATTCATCTTTATTAAGGGGTATATTTATTAATCTATAAATCAAACTATTAAAAACAGCAAATTTATGTGCAAAAGGATTAAAACTTTTATATTTTATGTAATTATCAGTGTGAGTAGATTTTCTGTAAATATCAAATTTCAATTTATTTTTATGTCTTTTAATTTTTAAGTCCAAAAATGAAAGGAATCCATTATTCTCAGTTTCCAAAGTGAATTGTATAGCTTTATCTTGTAAATTTAAAAGTTTTAAAGCATCATTTATCTGTTTATTAGGGACAACAGCAAAAATGTCATCCACATATCTATACCATATTTTAAAAATTAAAGGGAATGATTTTGTAATTTGAGTTTCAAAAAAACTCATGAAAAGATTAGCAAGAAATGGCGAAAGTGGACTACCCATTGCCAAGCCAGAAGTTTGTTGAAAAAAATTACCATTAAAACTAAAGAAATTTTGATCTAAACAAAGATTTGTAAGTTTTACAAAATCATCTACTAGGTCATTATCTAATTCTAAAGAATTTAACCATTTTTTTAAAAAAATCAAAAGCTTTTTTCTAGGAATGCTAGGAAATAAAGAAAGTACATCAAAAGAAACTAATTTATCATTCTCAGATAATATTAGGTTATTAATCTTTTTTACTAGTTCAAAAGAATTTTTAATACTTAAACTCTCTAATGTTTCAAAATTACTAAATTTTTTGGTTAACCATTTAGCTAAATTATATGTAGGTGAATTAATTGAATTTATTATGGGTCTCATTTTATTTCCTGGTTTATGTATTTTTGGAATAGCTTAAAACCCCTGGGTCAGAAAAATAGAAAAAGAATATCAACATACTAAGATAAGTGAAGTTTTTAGATTCTAATTTGTTCTTATTTTAGAATCTTGTTGCTTCACTGTTAATAGCTTCAATTTTTACTTAATTTAATTAATTAATTAATTTTTAAGCTATGAGTTGCAATTCTTGTTTCAGAATTATTGAACAAAATGTAATAAATGCTTAAGTGCATATGCCTATACAAGGGATGCCATACATAAGAACATTAAATTATTGCGACAAAGTATTAGTAATTTCAGCATACCTACAAGAAAATTATTACATTCTGGGATTTACTATTGGATAGAAAAGTTCAGTTTTTCTTAAGAAACTGCACTGTATATAATTAATGAATTTGGCATATTCAATAATCTTCAGATTTGTGACTTTTTTATTTATAATAACCTTTCAATAAATCTAAGTATATTTAAAAACAATTGGAACCTGATCCTGATCCTTATATTTACTCATATAATCACCAAAGGACCGTGTACATTTTTTCAAATCTTGATGTTATCAGAAGAATTATAAACCTATAAACTATGGCCCCTCAACTATAACCAAGTTAACACTGGAAGGACTGTACAGGTCATTTTGACCAGTTAAGGTTCTTTAAAAAATGTATATACATTGAGGTAGTGTGATTATTGCTTTAACATTTCGTGACTTTTTACAAAATAGAGCAAGGATGATTCCCTAAAATGTTTAAGTTTTTATAGCAGGTTTTAAAAAAAAATTATACATGCTTTTTACCTTAAAGGACCATAGCCGGTCATTTTGGTCGGTGCGATTATTTCGCACATGTTGTAACTAAATAGTTGTAGCAGTGTATTTGAAAGTTATCCAAGGCTTTCATTCATTGTTGTAGCCCAGTTTAATAATGTTTAGTGTTAGAGTAAACGTGTCGTAACTAACAATGATAATGTGGCCTGAAAATAATCCAAGATTTGCAATCATTGTGGAAGCTTAGTTTGAAAAAGTTTAGCTCCAGAGCAGACATGTTTTAGAAGTCATGTCAATATAGTGAATGGTAAAAAATTTTTGAGGCCATACTGTATCATTGCCATGTCACATCATAATTACCACCGTACCTTCGAGAAGATGAAATGTTGAATTATTTCCATAGTTTACCAGACAATGAGCTGGAAGGAGAGAACATATTTAGTGATGATGAGTTATCCAATAATGATGACGATGTTGAATATATTCCTCATCAATTGGATAAAAGCAAATCATCGGCATCAGACGTTGGAGATAATACAATTATTGAAGAACCTGTACAGGAACAGGCAACTAACCGTGCTGTAGCAGTACCACATGACCCTGTCCCATGCAAGAGAAGCAATTGAGGATGTCGAGCTCCACAAGATATAAACTTTCCAGGTGTGGGAAGTAACGAATCTGCTGTTGATGGTACAATATGGACAAGAATTGAACCGGGAAATACACCTGGTAGACGTGGGCATCACAATGTATGACAAAAAGGCCAGGTCCTACAGATCACGCAAAGAAATTGATAGTGAGTTGAAACTATGCCAGCACATGGTGAGTATTGATGGATGCTAACATTCTCCAGAATATAAAAAAGTGCACTGAGATAAGGGCCCGTCAAGACCTTCAGAACAATTCTTGGACTCTTGAGCTAGACCAACTTGATGCAGTTATATCCATATTGTATGCCCAAGGACAATATGGAGGGAAGAACTTCCCCTTGAAATTTCTGTGGTCAAAGGTGTGGGACCACCATTTTTCTCATGTGTTATGGGAAGGAACAAATTTATTGAGATCATGAGGGTCCTGAGATTTGATGATAAACATACACGAAACAAAAGACTGAAGACACATGGCTTTGCAGCGGCCACATCAATCTGGAGTCCATTTGTACAATATGGCAAATTTCACTAATACACAAATGAGTTGTTTGTGTGATTATTGTGTCTATCACACTCTACTGTATTGTTACCAGTGTTACAAACTACTTCAGAATGCTAAGGTGATATAACTGAGTATGCATATCATTTATATGATATTTGTAAGCAGTGTACTTCAAACTGTAATGGATTCATGCTACTTAATGAGTAAATATTATGTAAACTTCTTTAAAATGTACTTAAAGGTGCCATTTCATGTTTAAAATATCCTGATTTAAATTATATTATAAATGAAATGTTCAAAACCGATTGAAAAAGGTTTTGGTCAAAATGACCAATGTTGGTCCTTTTAGGTAGCAAGACAATGTTGGGCCTTCTAGTGTTAATCAATTAAAATAATTTTCTATGCTGATGCACTAAATTAACATGTTATTTAGAATAAAAAATATTTTCCGAAGAACTCGTGAACATATTACTCATCTTCCGAACAAAATATAGCTTTCTGTCTTAAAAAACAGCTAAATTTATTGTTATTTCAACCCTTAAGGGGAAAATTTGTTTTAGTACTCGGACAGACCACAAAAAGATACAAAGCTATCCTTCTTCCTTCACCATATTAAGTTACTTACCTAAAATTTTAGATGTTTTCAAAATACATATGTGTGACCCAACAAAATTAACATTGCTTCCTTGCACTCTGCAAAGGAACACCAGAATGAAAACTAATTGTATTTTAAGTGCTGATAAAGTTGCTTGGTTCGTTGTACGCATTGTTGGGCACTTGGTAGACACTACCGACCTTAGCAACAATTGCTGAATTGCCAGCTATACGCATTCCAATTTATGCTTTATTACTCATACTCACATACGAGCTTACACAAACCAAGGAATATATGACAACAATACATGGTTTCATGTTCACCACATATGAGGTATCACAATAACTTTGAACAGAGCTTGACATATGACAAATTGTATATTTCAATTTTTTGCATGAACAAAATTTTTGTAAGGTACGGGTTGTCAACAGAAAGAAGGAGCTTTCTTTTCTGAACTGATTCATATAAAAGCTTATTTTCTGTCAAAAGTGTAGATACGAAGTGCCACTTCTTCAATGACGATATATCATTTTGTTGATCAGATGCAATTCTATTGTGCCTTTAATGATAAACAAAAATAATACATACGTGCTCCAAAATAAGCTCCATCATGAGAATTGCCTCCAATCAACCAAGGAACATTTGCAAAGTTTCTAGTCCTCACTAGCTGCAATGGAGATGCTGTAATGTATGGATGTGGGTTCTTCTCTGTCTTTATTTCTATGACTGGTCCCCACAGTGAAAGCTGTTGAATAAAATTGAAAATAAAATAAAACCATTTTCCTAATAAAGCATAATGCATAAAAATACTTTTAGTACCTATAATTCAATTCTTCGAACTGTGTACACCATTGGTGGTGGTGAGCCTCATACACTGACCCAATACATGCAATTGTCTTTGAAGATTTTCATTTGCTCTGTGGACTCTAGCCATAACATCCTCCACTGACGTTGCAGGAGTGCCATACACCATACTCTTCATACAACTCAACAGAAAATACTCAAGAGGTGTCAAATCTGATGACCATGCTGGCCATGGAACTGGCCCACCTCTACCAATACATTGATTTGAATATGCAACCATGCACATTTACATCAAAGTGTTCTGGAGCTCATGACAGTAGCTGTGTACTGGTATGTGTCTCACTGCTATTAAAATGTTACTGAACTGGAAACTAAACAAGTAATGCAGTATGATGCACACCAAGAACTCTATGGAGGAATTTAGCTCATGTGCAAGAATGTTATTATGCTCAGGTCATTCATCCCAGTATGCAGATGGCTAAAGGGTGGCATATTGTCACAACCGTTCGTTCTCAAATTTTGACTCTTTCCAGTGTCTAAACTGTGCATTTCCGGTCAGGGGTTCCTATGTGAAAAGCAATCAGTTTGCCATCCCACACAACATACTAAGCGTTGTCAGTCCTAAAACCAAAATTCCTACAAGGGAAGAGTAATAAAAATAAAATTCCTGGGTAGAAAGAACACATTTTCACTGTACTAATAACTTTATAACTGTGCTTGGTTAGCATTACCACATTCACATTAAAACAGTAAGTTCTACAACAAAATAAGTAAACTGTTATACTTTATCAAAGAACAAATAGATGAGAGCAGAAAGCAAGGAAGTAGATACTTAATATGATAGATGAATATACAAAAATATAAAATGATTATCCAGGTTTGTGGGCCATGGTCTAATGGAAAATCTCCTTCCAGACATTTCGTTCGAAGCTGTGTTGAACATCCTCAGTGGTGTAACTGTAGTACTCTGCTACTCTTGGCAATGACTGACACAGAACCATTTGGTTTCACAGGTTTCGTATGCTTAGCACATGTGGGTGTATGACCAAGCTTGGATAATTCTTTCGTATTTTATTGTGAGTTGAGTTTTGGAACACTTTTGCTTCAAGAGCATTGTAATTAACAGGACATGTTTCAAAAGCTTTTGTTTTCATCATCCACTGTAAATTGACTGTTCCATATGATATTTGAAGTCTTATTAGAAACATCAATGATGAAGTTGTTTAGTAATTACTATTACTTTCACATAGTTGAAATGCCAACCGTGGCTTGGAGCATTTGTCTAACTTAAATTTTTAAGCAGACCTATGGCACTAATCTAATGTTGAGGATGAAATTATACAAAAGGTGTAGCATTCTCAACTTCCTCATTTTGAATTAGATACACTGCCCAATCAGAGGAATAAAGAGAGAAGTATAACTTATTTTCAATATTTTAATATCTTTGTTTGAATACTAATGTGGCACTGTGCTGTGGAACTATGTATTTTTTGCATAGAGAAGTTTATACAGAATAAATCAACTGTATCAATGAAATGAGAGGTAGAACTGGAACTTAAAAATTCAATGCCATAACTGGGATTTGAACCACAGACCTTCCGTTAAACACCAACAGTAAGTTTGCTGGCATAAATAAATAATAATGTATCAATGAAATGTTTGTTTAGGAGGAAGCTAGAGAATGAAAATAACCACGAAGGACACTGCATTAAAGACTATTTGTGAAAAGATGAAATAGAGGCATGTCACTAGGAGCATTCTAAACATATCATATCGGCAAGCAAGAATGGTAAGAACCCCAGTGAACTTTGAAAGGTTTTAAAATGCTGTAAGCCCTCAGGTATATTTTTATGAAATATTGAGTTATTCAAAGGAAAGAAAAGAATAAAGTATGTCATTTAATTAAGTATAGGACATGATAAAGGAAACAATTAGTGAACTTCATTGAAATTAATTGTGAAAATGAAGTTTATAAATAATTTGTTAACAATAGTCATATGCTAATGTTTGCAACAGTGAAGGATTGTGAAAAGTTACATCATTAAGGAGACTTTAGCAACACAGAAGACACCTTTATAAAGTTTGTGATAGAAGTGATTATATCAGAATATAATTTGTTAATTAGTGCTACTATTACAGTCGCCGCAATGGAAATCTTTACAAGGTAATAAAAACAACAAATACATGGTTTTATTTTTAACTTCTGCATACAATTAGTACTTGGTCATATTTCCCTTAACTTTTATGACTTTCAGTCTCCTAGGCATTGAGTCTGCTAGATGTTCAAAATATTTTTTGTCCATTTCCACCCACAACTTCTTCAACACTTCCTGTATGTCCTTAATACTTGATGGTTGCAGCTCTTCTATTTTATTTTCATTTGATTCCAAGCATTTTCTATGGGATTTAGGTCAGGAGAGTTACCATGCCATTCAAGTACAGGTATATTATTATCTTTCAGGAACTTCAGAACCATCATTGTCCAATGTGCAGGGGCACCATCATGCATGAAGTACTGACACTGGTGAATCAGCCAAAATGTGAACAAATGCTGTTGTAACACTTCTAAATAGTTACTTCCCTTCATTGTGATATTCTTTGGGAGAAAGTACAAGCCACCTCTACCATAATTACCACTAAAAGCACCCCATACCATCACACTTTCTGGATGTTTAACAGTTTTGACAGTAAACTTTAGATCATATCGTGACACATTTTTTGGCCTCCTCACCATTTTGGACTTTCCTCTGACCAGTTTGAAAGTGCTTTCATCAGAAAACATTACTTTACGCCAATCCTCTGGTCCAGTGCTGATATGACTTGCAAAAATTTATCCTTTTCTTCTTCATTGCTTCAGTCAGAAGAGGCTTCTTGGCTGCACACCGACTTGGTAAATCTAAGTCTTTTTGAAGTCGATGCTGAATGGTCCTTATTGCAACATTGTTGAGAAGGTCTGGGTGTTTCTTCTTTAACCCTGCGACGTAATCCATGGATCAGCCATCACTTCACGTTTTAGCAGGCCATCAGTTCTTGTTGAAGTCTTTCTTTTACCACCTGAGCCGATTTTTCGTCTTGGTGTGTTGCCAGGTGGAAAAGATGCTGCTGCTGTTTTTAGGTCATAAATAGCTTGTTTTGAAACCTTTAGATCAGCAGCTACACGAATTACAGAGGTACCTACTTCCAATAGAGTTAAAGCACGGGTTTTCTCCTCAGAAGTGAGCTTCTTGTGTCCCATTATTTGTATTATAATGAGAAATACACAACTTTAAAAATGGCACTCAGGTTAAAAATTTAATAACGACGACAAACTGGAAACAGAACACTCTGTACAAATACCAGAGACTGACTGAGACCTGGCCTGCTAATAGAAGCAAGCTGCTACTGTGCACTCAAGAATTACATGATTTGCAGCTCCATCCACTTCCTTCGTATAGTGGCGGGAGAAGAACAAACTGAGCACATTGTCTACGTAAAGATTTTCCTTGCACAAATAATGTAAAGATTTCAATTGCGGCGACTTAACAATAGTCATATGCTAATTTTTGCAACAGCAAAGGATTGTGAAAAGTTACATCATTAAGGAGACTTTAGCAACACAGAAGACACCTTTATAAAGTTTGTGATAGAAGTGATTATATCAGAATATAATTTGTTAATTAGTGCTACTATTATTGTAAAAAGTGCTTCAGAATAAAGGTTTCAAATTATTTGTTCATATTACAGTATTGTTTAAAAGCTTAACTGTAGCTCTGTTCTGCATCCATCAACCTGACAAAAATAGGAATCTTCATATAACAATTGAGTCTATGCTAAGACAACCAGAGAACAGAACCACCAAAGCTAAAAACTAATACTGCATTGAGCACACCAACATTTTAAGATTTGTAAAAGAGAAGTGTCACAAAGAGTGTAAACCGCAGGACATTAGAACCCCATCCCTATGGCATTTAACTTGATGAAGCATGCATCGGACCTTGATCATGACCTGGAACCTTCATCTGTACAAACTCCAAGTAGTTGACCAGCAGAGTGAACATGGCAAGGATACATGGTTAAAGGCATGTAATTAAATATAAGATAGACTTCAGGAAGATGGATGGATGGATGGATGGATGGATGGATGGATGGATGGATGGATGGATGGATGGATGGATGGATGGATGGATGGATGGATGGATGGATGGATGGATGGATGGATGGATGGATGGATGGATGGATGGATGGATGGATGGATGGATGGATGGATGGATGGATGGATGGATGGATGGATGGATGGATGGATGGATGGATGGATGGATGGATGGATGGATGGATGGATGGATGGATGGATGGATGGATGGATGGATGGATGGATGGATGGATGGATGGATGGATGGATGGATGGATGGATGGATGGATGGATGGATGGATGGATGGATGGATGGATGGATGGATGGATGGATGGATGGATGGATGGATGGATGGATGGATGGATGGATGGATGGATGGATGGATGGATGGATGGATGGATGGATGGATGGATGGATGGATGGATGGATGGATGGATGGATGGATGGATGGATGGATGGATGGATGGATGGATGGATGGATGGATGGATGGATGGATGGATGGATGGATGGATGGATGGATGGATGGATGGATGGATGGATGGATGGATGGATGGATGGATGGATGGATGGATGGATGGA
>CM060965.1:112878361-112990861 GCA_030765045.1 Tenodera sinensis | reverse complement strand
TCTCACTTCCTACATTTTACTCACACACTCCACAATACAGTACCCTATTATCTGTAGATATTCAATCACTCGAAAACTCTTTCTGTAAATTAATTAATCTAGCACTCGAAATTGGTTTTATTTTCAGCATTTGAAGAGCTTTTTAACATTTTATACGCCTAATTTAATTTGGTGGGAACCAGTTCACAACACTGTTACCTTTGAAGACCACGACGCGGTGGGCAGGCAAGTGTTGCTATAATCATGCTGCTCAAAACGTTTACCTGCACTTTATCTTTGTTAATATAAACCTCTCAGATAACACACTAATTATTCTCTACGCACATACATATAATGAAAGGTTGGAAACAGGGGATTCACTTCATGACAACATGACTCAACATTAGTTCTCGCCACCTTGTGAGCTGTATCATCATGTGCAATACCACTAATATGAAAAATATTATACAGATGGAAAAAATAATAAAAAACCATAAAAATCATTAAAATATGCAAAATGGGGGCTATAATACTGAAATCTTTGTGAGTTGCATCATCATGTGCAATACTACCAATATGAAAAATAGTATCCAGATGGAAAAAAATAATAAAAAATCATAAAAACCACTAAAATATGCAGTATAGGGGCCATAATACTGAAATATTATGCATTTATTAAAAATCAAGAAAATATGCAGTTATATGCACTATAAAATCATGTCCAAATAACTGAAAATTCCATAATTTGTTCACATAATGTAAAAGCATACATTTTTAACTCCTATGAAAAAACATGCAAATGCATGAACTTCCTAGCCCTATCCATGAGTTTCCAGGTCTTCCTTTTCTTCTTCTTCTTCTTCTTCTTCTTCTTCTTCTTCTTCTTCTTCTTCTTTCCTTTTCCTTCTCCTTCTTTTCTTCTCCTTCTTCTCCTTCTTCTTCTTCTTCTTCTTCTTCTTCTTGTTCTTCTTCTTCCAGGTGGAGAGTCCATTACAAGATCTTTCTTGGTAATATTCATTCATTCTTCTAATATGTCTCTACCCACTCAGCTTATTCTCATAGCTTAAAAATTAATTAATACTGGAAATTGAGAATTAATTTACATGGACATTTCTAATAATGTATTTAAACCAGTATATGAAAGTGTGAAAATCCTAAATAATGACCAACTGATTCATCCAATTAGCTGGGAGTGTACTGAATAAGATGCTTGTAATCTACAGGAGTTGCAGTATAAGAAATATTTTGTAGACGAAAATCATGATAAAGATGGAAATAGGATGTCACCCTTCCAGTAGTATCAGCCCACTACCAACCTCGATAACTGTTCGCACTACATTTTCATGCATTTTTTCAATTCCTGACATATCTCACTTATCTTTTTCCTTAAGAAACTGCACTGTATATAATTAATGAATTTGGCATATTCAATAATATTCAGATTTGTGACTTTTTTATTTATAATAACCTTTCAATAAATCTAAGTATATTTAGAAAAACTGGAATTTTCTATCGAATAGTAAATCCCAGAATGTAATAATTTTCTTGTAGGTATGCTAAAATTACTAATACTTTGTCGCAAATAATTTAATGTTCTTATGTATGACATGCCTTGCACAGGCATATGCACTTAAGCATTTATTACATTTTAAGAGAGCGTAGGCTTTCATGGCCAGAGTCAATGTTACTAGAAGATATTTCCGGGCTGTTATGCCGTGGTCTGCTGGAGTTAGAACTGCCAGACGTTTCGTCCACAACTGCGGAGGCCGCTCTGGGTATAAATACAGCAGCTCGAACAGCCGACACCTCAGATGCTACGCTTATTTCTCCGAGGAGACTACGTCCGCGCCACTGAAGATGTCTACCGCAGTTGTGGACGAAACGTCTGGCAGTTCAAACTCCAGCAGACCACGGCATAACAGCCTGGAAATATCTTCTAGTAACATTATTACATTTTGTTCAATAATTCTGAAACAAGAATTGTAACTCTTTAAAAAATGTATATACATTGAGGTAGTGTGATTATTGCTTTAATATTTCGTAACTTTTTACGAAATGGAGCAAGGATGATTCCCTAAAATGTTTAAGTTTTTATAGCAGGTTTTAAAAAAAATTATACATGCTTTTTACCTTAAAGGACCATAGCATGTTTTCCACAAATACTAATATTTTTCAATGAAAATGGATAAATTATGTATTGCAATAATAAATGTGTAGTCCATTGTGAACAACACATGGTATCTTGTATCTTGTTGTATCTTGTTTTAAAAGTAGGTAGTGGCTGAAAATGCTTCATTTAATATAAAGGAGAATGAAACCTGACAGGTTACATGGAAAAATTATAGTACCTACACCTTATGATATTAAGTGATCTCTGTTATGTTTTCTGAAGCTTAATGACATTTTAACCATTCATGTATCTTGAATATGTGCATTCTCTGTTTTCCTGTTATCTGGGTTTTGTAATGATAAGCTGTGGAATTCTATTATATGCCAAAAGGAACAGTAAACAATTATTAAAAACTGATCATACAAAAAGAAACTAAACCTTCTTCTTTACCTGATTAGCCTACCAATATTTTAAAAAGCATTGTGTCTTACCTATACTTTGCATATATATAAAGTACTTTGTTTTGTAACTATTGTTATTTTCAATCAGTTCAGATCATCATATATACAACACTGTTAGGGATATAAGTGTAGATGTACTGATAATTGATGACAGGATAATGAAGAATACTACATTGCTATTTACTTCATTTGTGGCTTATAGTTTTACATACTAATAGTAGTAGGTATATTTTCAGGTTGGCTAGACCTTTGATTAGTCATGGCACAGAAAACATGATGTGGAATGTGCAGAATAAATGCTGTAACATGGTAACAAATGATATATCAGAACTGAGTTTGAATGCTTTCTGCAAAGCCAATGACCTGACATTATCTAGGCCAATGGGTCATGCATTGAGGTGTGAAGCAAAATGGATCATCTATCTCATAGGCATTGTTCATTCCCTAGTGCACTTACAACCATGTAAAAGCATTAGGTAGTAAGCTGTGTGATTGGTTTGTGAGAAAACTGTTAGATGAAGAGAAGAAGCAACTGATACACCAAAGTGGATACATATTAACATTATTGACATTATATCATTTGTCAAAATATCTGCACTTATACCTCAAAGGCCCTGTGTATACAGCATAAGAAACTCAAAAAACTTACAGCTACAATATTATTGATTAAGCAAAATATTAAGGTGCAAACTCATACAACAAATGCATTTCAAGTAACAATGTTGACAATGACAATGATGGTTATGATAACTACAAAGATAGCTACAGTTTATTCCCCAACTCTTAGTCCCTGGCAGGAATACAACAAGTCAGTAAATCAGTAAATAATTCTAGATACACACCGATATCTGAAGCTGGACTTGTGCTTCTGGTTACACGTAATGTAAGTGCAATTTGAAGCAGGAGTCCAGCATCAAATATTTCTGTATACCTAGAATTATTTACTGATGAACTGAGTCATTGCATTCCTAGCAGGAACCATGAGCGGCTGAACAAACTGAAGAAGTATATGATTATATTTAATGAACTGTTTCCTGTTGACCTCTTAAATAATTACCTGGTTATTGACAAGATCCCTGGCACTTATCTGCCTTAGACAACGTACCATGCTTGATGTCTTATTTCTCAGGCAGCCTGTGGCTTTTGCTTGTTTTTGAGCTATTTTTAACGGATCTTTTGGTGGTAGCACCCATGGCATAAATGCTGATCCACTCTCACTGATAGCACCAAATACATGATGCATGCACATAATTACTAATTAGTATTATCTCATACCTATTGATAACTGTTTGCCAGTTGTAAAAGCTTTAGTTTAAGTGATCAACAAGTTAACACAAAATAGCATGTAATCTGTACTTCTTAAGAATACAAATGGGAAAAGCACAATTGTTTGAAAGAAGCGCAAAACTTCAAGCTTACAAATGGAATTATTGCGTAACATGGTCTCCCAGCTAGTTATATGTTCTGTGCTGGCTATGCCCCACTTGCCAGCCAGGAATGACTAGGGCAATGTTTTTCATCATAGATTGCAGTGATAACCAACTTCACTGCTGACTGCTTCGAATGCTGGAAAAGCATGTGCATGCATTCCCTATATAGCTCTTCTCTTACAATTCTAATTGCACAGTGAGGCTGAAGGACTTCAGCTTACCTCGGCTGAAAGAACTTAGAAAGTTTTGCCAGATGCTTTGAGTGCTTTATACTCCTGAATTTTCATTTTCACCAAGCGTATTTGAAGATAATTAACATTTTTAGGTTTTCACCGTATCTGTCAAGCTTTCTTTCCCTTTCTTTCTTTTACATTAATTCTGGGATAGCTGAGCTAACCCTGCCTACCCTGATGCTTCACCCCTGCACTAGAGCAAAACACAACTAAATATAAACAAAACCACTTCTGAGTTACATATTGTCAGGGTTACAGTGGTGTACAAACTCATAAATTATTTAACAGGCACACTGTAGCAATACTTAAGACCAAAGTATGGCAGTACAACAAGAAAGAAATCAACTTAATGGGAGTTGGTAATTTGGGATTTTACCTCTACTAAGTGGAGAAAATAAATGATAATGAACTGATTTGCTGCCTGCACTTTCCCCTTGAATAGTAATTTTCTTTGAATCACCACCAAAATTTGCAATGTGCTGTTGAATCCACTGCAATGCTGCTACTTGGTCTTTCAGACCGTAGTTTCCAGGTAGTTCATCATCTCCCGTACTCAGGAAACCTTTAAACATTTAAAATAGTGTCTTATTCAGAACATGAAGTAAAGAAGCACAAAACAACACACACTGGTTAGCAGTATACAGGAAAAGATGATATTATGGAGCAGGTTTGGAAAATGCGACATCTCAATTTTTCTGAACTTACTGTCACCATCTCATGGTGATAGTGCTAGATCACTCCAGAAGTGTCTAAACCTGTAGGTAATGTGACTAGTCAGTGATTTGAGAACTGTGGTTGCCATAGGACATTGTTGCTTTTGTGATGTGAAAAATTTTATCAGAAGATTTCAAGTGCTATTGCGTAGACTCCAGGTAGGGGGAAATGATTTATTTTGCATGCTTAGTTAATATATAAATGTATCTTTTAATATTTATTATACATACTTAGTTAATGCATAAGTGCAATATTGAAGGTAATGTGCTGTGAAGTGAATGGCAGTAATGCAGAACAAATAGAACTGAGATGAGAATTCTCAAAAGGGACAATAAAATTGTTCTTTTTGTGTCTCTGAAAGGAATAATTTTCCTGCAGTTTCAGATGAAGTCCAGCCATCAACAAATGCATGTGTATTTTACTCAAAATATGTAAGAAATTGTCCAAATAAAGCCAAAAAGAATACAAGCTCTAAAGCCAAAGGAAGGCTTGCATTCTGACAAGAATCTTTGGATTCAGATGTCACTGATATCTCCATCTCTTCAGGTGAATCAGTTTTAGTAACTTCAACTAATGATTACACACCTGAAGAAGAGAATTCTGAATGCATTTTTTGTGCTGGTGAATTCAGGAACTGAAGACCTGAGGAACAAGAGTTACAATTGTGGAGATGGTTCATTTGCGACTTTTGTGCTTAAAATTGTTGTGCTTTTTAGAAGTTCTATAAGTCTAAGCAGTTTTTAATTCCATTGGAAAGACTACAATACAATTTTAACTACATTATTTGTGGGACAAAGAAATTACTGAAATTCAATTTATGTTCCACATCCTTATAAGTTTGAACATATAAGCATGTACCTATTACATGTTTTATGGCTGATGGCACATTTGAGTGTTCTCTTACTCTTTGTCCCATAATACTGCCAAAATTTAAAGTTTGTCAAAAGTGCAACAATTTTGTTTTTTTAAAAAATTGATGTTAATATAATATAATTTGTGTTGTTGTTTAATATAGTTTATGAGGAGAAATTATTTCTGTTAAGGTCTTGAAAATAAGTTACAAAATTGCTATGTATTTTAGTATTTGTGGACAAGAGAAGAAGACTTCCCATAATGCCCTCTGCTATTCATTACCATCCGTTAATCTCCTGCACAGTTTTTATGGGAAAGAAATTTATTGAAGAGCTTATTGCCATTAACTATGTAGCTGATAAGATGAATAAAATTGAAAAATTTTGATACCTAGAGTTATTTTTAGTTATACATAATTTAATTATTTCAAGCCTGCCATTAACTAAACTACTGCTCAAGTACAATAATAATTTTCTGTTGATCTTGCAATAATGTTAATGGTAATTTCACATAACGCATATATCAAAAGGAGAAAGTTGTTTTGGAAAATGAGGAGCTCAGTGAAACAAGAGCCCATCGCAACCAATAGTTGAGTCTAAGTCGTATACAGCAATGATATTCAACCTGGGGTTCGTGAAGACTTCTTAAGGGGTATGTAAAATTTAATTTAATGTAATTTAATGTCTCTTTGTGTGGTATTAAATGTGTTATAAATATTATAATCTATTTTAGACATGGTTATGTATAATTTGAATTAAAGATAACTCTAGGGTAAGTTTGTCCAACCTATTTTGGAAAAGGGCCACTGTCATTAAGATGAATTGCTTTGCTGGCCACACGGTTTGATTTTTTTACCATATTAAATAGGATCTAAATTGTAAAATAAACTAATAAACTAATTTTATAATCCAAGTTGAACAATATTAAGTTCATTCAATTGTGTTGTTATATCTACTAAAAGGCAAATTCACATATCTATTCTGCATCTTTAAATGCAATAATGGGTTTTCCCTTTTCCTCCATAAATGTTTGTATTTCGTTTTGAGATCTAACACTCACTTCAACATTTTGCCATGGCTCAGCCATCTTATTTCATTATAATAAACAATATCTTCTAATAATTCTAAATCAAGATTTTGTAAGAAAGTTTGAAATTCTCTATGTGAACCAATGAAATTACTTTTATAACTCTCAAAACTATCTAAATTTAAGGATTTAGCAGAAAGGTTTTCTTGGTGTATTGAACAGTGATATTGCATTACTGAAATGTTTCCTACTTTAGCTAACTCTGCTTGCAGTAATCGAACTAATCCTTCGAAGGAGTCGAACTATAGGCCTATTACTTTAACATCAATATATGCTAAATTATATGAAAAAGTCCTGAAAAAACGAATATTAAGTTACTTAAATGCAAATGGCATAATAGCAGACTTCCAACATGGATTTAGAAAGGGATACTCGACTATTAGTGCCACTATAGAATTTATCCATGAAGTGTTCACAAATATGGACATAGGTGAGAATACTATAGGATTATTTCTAGATCTATCTAAAGCATTTGACTGTGTGTCACATAAACTGCTGTTAACGAAACTAGAAAATTATGGGATAAGGGGGAAAATAAATAAAATATTACAGTTTTATCTAGTAAATCGCAAACAATGTTGTGAACTAAATTTGCTGTCTAAAAACCATTTAAAATCTGTTCAATCTAACATTCAAAATGTAAAATCTGGAGTACCTCAAGGATCCATCCTAGGGCCACTGCTCTTTATTTTGTGTGTAAATGATTTGGGGAAATCAACCGATTTGAAACTCATATCGTATGCTGATGATGCTTCACTCATTTGTAAAGGAAAAAACTTACTACAACTAGAAAACAAAATTTCTCAAAATTTGCTACAAATTTCAAATTATCTTAAAGATAACTCTTAAATTAAACATAAAAAAAAAACCAAATTGATACATTTTCAGCATCAGCAAAAAAGGGGGGAAGAACTAGACTACATAAATGTAAGACTACTAAAGTAGAACAGGTATCTAATCAAAACTTTTTAGTAATATATCTTGACGAACACTTAACATATGAAATGCATGTAAACGAAGTATGTAAGAAAATCACAAAAAACATATACCTACTAAAATACTTTGCAAAATACCTTGATGTAGAATAGCTTAAAGCTATACATTATGGCATAATATACATGCACTTGGAATATGGTATTGAAATTTGGGGAGGGTGTGGGGTAACAAAATTAAACAGGATACTATTGCTACAAAAGAGATGCATACGTCATATTTTTCAACTAAAGACTACAGACACGTGTAAGCCACTCTTTAAAAAGAATATAATATTGACAATAGTTGCTATTTATGTATACAAAGTAATTATACTGATTCAAAACAAATCACCTACTAAAAACACAGATATTCATACATATAACACCAGAGGGAATGAAAATTACCATAGAATGCACTTAAATAAGGCTTCAACCAAAAAGGATCCGATTGTAATGGGAATGATATTATATAATACCCTACCAAGAGGTATAAAAGAGCACTTGAGAAAAAACTCCTTTGCAAAAGAGTTAAAGAATTATCTAACTGAAAAGTGCCCATACAGGTTAGGTGTTAAATTAATGTGTACTGTTAATGTATTTTTTGTATATTCAATATTCCATGTTTGTATTCCTTAAGTCTAATTATGTACCATGATGTCCTTTTTATTCATGTATTAGCATTTGACAATGCTCCATGCTTGTATTACAAGTTTTATGAGCAATAAATTTGAATTTGAAATTTGAATTCTAGTTTTCCTGCAAATGCAGGAGCTCCATCTGTTACACCAGATAGTTTGTTAGGGCATATATCAGCAACACTTTTAGTGCATTCTTTAACAAACTCACCATCAGAAAAGTAAAGTTCAGGTACCTTGTCTTCACAAAATTGACTCTCAAATTTATCACATAAAGATGTATATTTGGTGTCGTAATGGCATTTTTCCACTTTATTTCAAATGTTCTGCATTTGTCTGAAACTTTTCTTTTCTTTCCGCTACACTTAGGAGCCATAATTATCATTTATAAAATATCACAGAATTAATTAACTAACACTGACACTACATCTGCAAACTGGAAACTAACCTGAAAGTTTTACAAACTGTAATGATAGTAAAACACCTGGCACACCTACCCTTGAAAGTAATAAGGCTACCATGCAGTCAACAATGCACAGAAACTTCAAAGCAATGTGCGGTAAGTAGGATCATTAATAAAAATTTGGACTGGGTATTTCTTGAAACTGTTATGATTTTTTTCATGTTTTGAGTGAGAGAATGCATGATGAACTTTCACAAACACATGTTGGAAACAGAAAAAGCCTTGCTCTTTCAAGTTTCAAAATAGAATTACTTATTTCATAATTAATTTTATAACTTACGTTTATCACTGCAGACTGCACGTGATGGGATCAAGGGCTGTAAGCAGCCCTTGAGCCGCAGTTGGACACAATTACTTTAGGGCTAGGCTTAGGGGTACAAATTGAAATGGAAAATTGCCTTTAGGGATATGTGGAATAAAAAAAGCTTGAATACCACTGGTACACAGAGTAGAGTAAAATCCTATTCCAATTCCTAACATGTGACAATTTTCCTGCAAAGCATACTGCAATCTCATCTGCAGTGTGCAGCAACATGTCCAGCTTGGCTGATTGTCTTGTTAATGGTGATATTATCTCTGTTGCCCATCACCGGTGATACACTGCACAGATTTTTATGTTGAAAGTCATTATTGCACAAAACTGCATATAAGTAATTATGTTCAGTGTATAAGCAGTGTAACCACTTTTAAACCAAGGCCCATTTGGTATGATCTCCACTATAATACCAACAATTAGGATAACCCCTCAATAGCTTCTGAGTATAGCATTAAAAGTAAAGATTTTTTAAAGAAAATTTTGTTTACACATTTTCAACTTTTATCAGTCACAGAAACATTAACAACACCGGAAAAATATATCCTAAAACCCTCTAACCCCATTTTGCCAAGGTTATATTGCCTACCAAAAGTACACAGACAGGACAATAGCATGAGACCCATCATTAAAGGCATCAATTCACCTACCTACCATATTGCTAGGTGGCTAGTAAAGAAACTAAATACTTACAAAAGATTCGAAAGTTTAGGAATTGAGAACTCCTTGGAACTCATAAAAAACCTGCAAAATTACACTATCCCTGAAGGCCACATTATGGTGTCTTTCGATGTTAAAGCTCTGTTTACCAGCATCCCGGTGGAAAAAATACCCTTACTTATTAAAAAATGGTTGACTCTGACTACAGTTGACCCCATTGAAATAAAGGACATCATTAACCTTACAGAAATTTGCACAAAAAGTAATTACTTCTCATTTAACAATTTCTACAGACAAACAAAAGGACTAGCAATGGGGAGCCCACTATCACCGTTTTTAGCAAATATGTACATGAGCTTTTTTGAATCTCATTTAGTTAAAGCCTTTCCACATATATTCAAATTTTGGAGAAGATACGTGGATGACATTTTCGCTATAATCCCCCAGAAACAAAAAGATGACTGTCTAAAATTACTGAATCTACAGGACAGCCATATAAAATTTACAATTGAAATAGAAGACAACACATTACCTTTCCTGGACCTCAAAATTACTAGAAATATAGATGGTATAAAATTTGGTATACATAGAAAGCCCACACATGTAGACAATTACATCAAGAAAAACAATTGCAACCCAATTTCACACCAACTGGCAGCATTTCGAAGCTTGATTCATCGTTTATATAATGTCCCGTTAAGTAAAGAGGAATTTCTGAAAGAACAACAACACATAGAAGAAATTGCAATATTAAATGGATTCAACCCAGCCACCGTTAGGAACATGTCAAAAAATGTAAAAAAGCTCAAGATAATTTCGCAAACCACTACATTAACACCACTCACAAACAACTGGAAATTTAGGAAATTCACATACCATCCCTGGGCCTTCAGAAAATTTGAAAATATCTTCAAGAAACTAAACATAAAACTAGCACCGCAAAACCAATACAATTTAAAAAACCTGCTTAATAAGCCACTAAACAATACCATCCCATACAATAAAAAATTGGGGATTTACCAGATCAACTGTAATAGTTGTGACAAAAGCTACATAGGGAAAATAAAGAGAAATTTGGATATAAGACTTAAGGAACACCAAAGAAACATAAAATTAAAACAAATTGAAAAGTCTGCTGTGGCACATCATTTTTGGACTGAAAACCACAACATCGGCCTTAATATAAAACTGTTAAAATCTATTAATTCACCAATAGAACTGAATATTTGGGAAAAAATATACATCATCAAAAACAGTAATAAAGTTATTAATTTCGAAATACCAGCATTGAATGAAGTGTTAAAGCTCTGCGCCCCTAACACCAGATGACAGCAGAATAGAGACAGCAGAGAAAAGGAACAAGAGGATAACGTCAGTCACCCAACGGCTGATGATGGGATCGAATGGTCCTGAGAACATTTCTGCTTTAAAAAAGCAGTTAGTAGTGAAGGTGTGTGTAAATAAGTGACTCAAAATAACCTCAAACATTAAAATTCCTTGTTAAAATACATAAAAATTAGTATGATCTACATAAAATGAAACAATGGTGTTCTTAAATGAAACAGCATGCATAATTATTCTAAGTTTCTTTAACTGAGTAAAATTATATGCTGAACAATGAGTAATGACTTGAAGCTTTCCCGGCGTTGATTATTGATGATAGTTTCTCGGGCTAACAGCCAGGTCAGATTAGGGTAACTACCCAAGCTTTCAGCGACTAACTCTGCCGCCATCCTCAGGGGAACTGAATCTAAACTTAAACTTAGACTTAGACTTATTTTATTGAGGAAAAATTTGTCTGGTGCCGGTATAGAAGGGCCCGGCTTACAGGCTAAAATTGACATTAATTATAATTTACAATATTTACATGGGTATTCTTGTTAGCTTTTATATCATCAAAAAACCCATACAGTGAGCGGCTTTAGCCCACTGAGAACAGTTTTTGGGCATATTCTCAGTCTTTTGTCTGTCTGTTTTTGATAGTTTTTTTTTTTAATTTATATACACGGATACATACACTCACTCACTCCTGGGCATACCACACATATGTCCCATCACACGCGCACACACACACACACACACACACACACACACACACACACGCTCGTATATACATATATACATACATATATACGTGCACTATATACATTTCACTATTTACAGTTTTTCCGCAGTTTTCCTGTGCGGACCAGGTTGCAGCTCCTGTGGCGTTTCCGAGGCACAGACCTCTTCCGGAGTGTGTGGCCTAGGGCCTGGGTTGCATGGATGCGCATCAGTCGGTGAGCCATGCAATGTCTAGAACATTTTAATTCTAGCATGCTTACAATGCTTTGGCTCGCCCTTGCCAATATTGGCAATCACGTCATTTTGGTGATTCCTGATGCGCGCCCACGCGACAGCGGCTCTTTTTGTTATTACCTCGGGTATGGATGGGATCTGGGTTTCGTGGTGAAGGGTTTGGTTAGTGGTTAGGATGGGAGCAGAGAGGATTTTTCGGAGGGAGAGGTTTTGGAGGGTTTGGATAGTCTTCAGGGCGGTTTTTGAGGCGTTTGCCCAGGCCAACTTCAACTTCAACTTATTTTATTAACTAAGACATTTGCCTGGTGCCGGTACAAAGGGGCCCGGCTTACAGGCTCAAATTTACATTATTTACAATTTACAGTTTTGAATGGGCACTCTGGTTTGCTCTTTTTTTGCAAGAAAAACCCATACAGTGAGCAGCTTTAGCTCACCGAGAACAGTTTTATTGTGTATATTCAGTGTTTTGTTCGTCTCTTTTTTTTTTATCGTTTTTTTTTGTTTTTTTTTGTTTTGTTTTTTTTGTTTGTTTATGTACACTCATCCACGCGCTCATTCACTCCTGGGCATACCACACATATGTCCCATCACATTCACACACACACACACGCTCCTATATACATATTTACACTCACAACACTATACACTTCACTTATTTACAGTTTTCCCGCAGTTTTCCTGTGCGGACCAGGTTGCAACTCCTGACTGGTTCCCTGGGATGCAGGCCTCTGAGGTAGCGTGTGTGCGGCCTAGGGCCCCTCTTTGCGTGGACGCACATCAGTCGGTGAGCCGAACGACGTCTAAAACATCTTAATTCTGCTGTGTTTCCGATGCTTCGGCTCACCTTTGCCAATATTGGCAATGACGTAATTGTCATGGTTCTTGATGCGCGCCCACGCGACAGTGGCTCTTTTCGCTATTGCCTCGGGAATGGATAGGATCTGGGTTTCCTGGTGAAGGGTTCGGTTAGTGGTTAGGATGGGAGCAGAGAGGATTTTCCTGAGGGAGAGGTTTTGGAGGGTTTGGATAGTTTTCAGGGCGGTTTTTGAGGCGTTTGCCCAGGCCACACACGCGTATAGAACCACCGAAAGGATGAAAGCTTTATACAGGACGAGTTTGGACTTCAATTGCAGCTGTTTACTGCAGAAGATGGGGGCGCATAACTTTAGCCGCTGTCTGCCTTTGTTGGCGCTATTTTTTATGTGGGAGGACCAGCACATTGTGCGGTCCAAGGTAACCCCTAAGTATTTGACTTGCCGACGACAATGCAATACTTGACCACCGACCGTTAGGTCCATTGCCAAAGTGTGATGCCGCTTAGAGAAATGTATCAGCTGGCATTTGTTAGGATTAATTTTGATTTTCCAGTCATGTTGCCATGAGAGGAAGTTGTTAACATAACGTTGCATTTCTGCAAGGCCGAAACGTGGATTTCTATGGTGATTGTATATTGCAGTGTCGTCAGCATACATGGCTACCTTACATCTGGCGTCCACTGGGAAATCGTTAGTGAATAATATATACAGGAAGGGTGACATGATTGCCCCTTGTGGGACGCCAGCCCGCATCACTCTCTCCCGTGAGGAGGAGCGGCCCACTTGGACGTAGAACTTCCGTTTTTCTAAAAAATTGTGCAGCAAGTACAGGTAATTTTGAAGAGCCGGGAAATTGTGGTGCAATTTGTAAATAAGGCCATTGTGCCAGCACCGGTCGAATGCGGCTTCTACGTCCAGAAATAGCGCCAACGTTGCAGCCCCATTGTTAAATTGCTCTGTTACGTCATCAGTTAGTCTGAGAAGCTGTAAGTCAGTAGAAAGTTACTTATTAGTTTTTGTTCTTCTTGGTTAGCTTTATTTAGTCTAAAAGTGGACATCTATGTCCCTTTGCACCTTTTACAACATGTATTTATGATTAATTTATGAATTTATGTATTGTAAATATATTAGCATTGTTATTATATGTTTTATGACCTAACATGACTTCTATTGCTGAATTGTTTTGTAATTTATTTAAAAGAAGCACCAATTTGATTTGAATTAATAAGATATTGTTACTTCATGCCTGTTACAATGTTCATTACTACAGTTTCCTTAAGAAAAGTTAGTTTTCATTTGACTGTAAACGGCCACACAGTAGCCGATTGAGGCGGAATGTCGTTGTGTCCTCGTTGTTGGATCGCCATTTGAAGCTAAAGTCGTTGTTCGGTTCTCGTTGTCGCCCGTTGATTTGGTTCTTTCCCGCTAGCTCAGCTTGAGATCTCTTTATTTTATCTCGGGTCTGCGTAGGTGTGATAGACAACCCAAGAAAACCTTTGCATATTATTTATTGCATCTTAGATACTTTCGGGAGCTATGCCGATGGTATATGTAGAGGAATCGCACTCACGTCCGCACAGCACAACCTGCCGTACTGGTCTGGGTAGTGACCAGACGCTTTCTCGCGTACCCACGCTAGGAAAAACCGTTCTCTCTCCAATTTTAAACGTCATGACGTCATCCAAGAAAGCCTCGTATCCAAAATGCTATTTCCTTTTCCCGCAATTTAGAAATGTCCCTTTCTATTATAACATGTTCTTTTATGAATTTCGAATATATAATTACCTTTTTAGGATTAAACGATGTTTACTTTATATTTTATTAAATATATCGCGCGACTTTTAAGGTTAGCAGACCTGACTTTCGAACGTGTATTTAAACTATGTAGTATGACGTCATGACTCGTTAATTTCAAACCAATAATGCGTTTATCCTACAAATTTAACGACTATTATTTACTCATATCTTGCTCACCTTACAACACTTCCTGCTCTATTATCTATTTATGTTATTACTTAACACTTATCGCAAATCTCACATCCGGCACTTAAATTAAAACGTGTCTTTATCAAGCCCATTCGATTGGAAATCTAAATTTCGGTATCAAATGCCCCCATTTATGTTATTTTATTATTTCATAATAAAATAATGTAAATGTCTTGCCCGAAAGAAAAATTAAAAATTACTCCTGTATTTTGAATAATCGGCAACACTCCCATTATATACAATTTTCAATTACACTGTTTTTGAAATTGGTTATTAACACATTTTCTCATTAATCTTTTTAACATGACAAACAATTGTACACTTGACTAAACATTAATCCTTAAATACTAATTACAATATGTTATGGTTTCTTCTGTGAAGCTTTTATATAAAGGTTAAATTTCAAGAGTCTTTCTTTATACTTCCTTCTTTTAGTTCATGTTTGCTCACTTCGCTCTCACTATCACTTGCACTGTGATTTTTCACTTTTGTTATTGTAACACATATCTGTACTATATCCTTTAAGCACTAAAATGTACATATATTTATATAAATCCATTACACTCTTCAGACAAGTTCTTTCTTTGTCTTTCTGTGATAACTATCTATACATCTAAATATTTTAACAAATGTTTACAAATTAAATATTCTGTTTTCTCTCTATGCGGAGATGAACATTTTAACAATCTTTCTGAAGCTGTTATTGTGAGCTCTATACAATATATTTTTAAGCTCTTTGTAGTATATAGCAATTCACATTCTGCATTTTTCATGAATATGTAAGTACCTGACCAATATATGGTTTTCAAGTAAGCTAACATTTAAATTTTATCTCAAAGCTGATTGGGCGCCAATAGACAATGACACTTCGAATTTTACATGAAATCAAGGTTCCAAGGTACCACACGGTTTCTTGTATGGTCGAAGGAGTTGTTTATGCCATCTTCCCAGACATTTTTCATTTTTAACATCTTTTAATTCATAGGTATGATAACCAAATTTTGATATAATTTCTGCAGGACCTTTATATAACAATTCCATCCTTTTGTTCCTACCTCGCAAGGCACTTGATAACTTATGGTCTTTAACTAGTACCCAATCGCCTATCTTAGGTTCCCATTTATGTTTTCTACTCTTTTTCTTTAATTTTCGCTTCTCTGCCTTTTTCTTGATTCGTTCAAAAGCAATTTTCGCTCTTTCTTCTTCACTTAACTGAATGTCATTAATTTTCAGTGTTTTTGGTACCCCGATCAATATTGGTTCTGGTTCAATTCCTAACATTAATTTTATTGGTGCAAAATCAGTAGTTACATTAATGGTATGATTGATAATCTTTTCTATCAATGGACAATATTTCACCCAATCCTTGTGATTATGATGTGTAAGTACACGTAAATAAATTCCTATATCTCGGAGGACATGTTCTGTTGGATTCCCTGATGGAAAGTATGAGGAACGATAATTTAGTTTTCTCGCGTCTAATGTCACCCTAATCTTTCCATTGGCCTTATTTACAATACATAGGGGATTCACAAATTCTGAATTCGAAATCTCAATAACCTCATCTTCTAACATTGACTTTATAACTGCATCTACCTCTTCTCTTATTGTACTAGGGATAGCTCTCGCTTTATGTGTAAAGGGTTTGATGGGTATCATCTCAAACGAATGAGTATAAATATTACATTTACCAGGTTTCTCAGAGAATACTTCTTTATTTCGGATTAATATTTCAAACAGTTTATCCCTCTGTTGTTCATTTAGTTGATCAGCCTGAGTTACCTTTTCCCTCAACAATTCTTCTAAGTCTCCACTACTCTCCCTATCATAGTACCTAGTTGCGTCAGAAAACCTCAAATTGTCTATGAAATCATTTTTATCCCATTCTACATTTTCTTTATTATCGACACTGTACTCTTTGACATTTACTTCAGTTAATTCCATAGCTCCTACTTTAACATATTCTACAAAGAATGTATCCCCTTGGATTTCTTCTTCCTCTTTTTCTCGTACAATAGTTTCTGAACTACTATCTTCCACAAAAGGCACTATAATGGTCTCATCTTCAACTTTCATTTCTAGAATCATGTTTTTAAAATTCACCACAGCTTCCCAGGCATAAAGACAATCACAACCTATTATAATATCTGTCACAAGTCTTCCTACAATCAGAAATAAAATTCCTAGTATTCTCCCATTTATTTCAATATTTATCATTGCTTGAAATTTTACTCTCTCTTTTCGTTTTCCCACAGCTAGCGAGCAATATATCCCATTAACTGGTAAAGACATTACTTTAAAACCACTACTTTGTAAATTATCATAAAAATTTTGTGAGCATACTGTGCTATTTGATCCCGTATCTATAATTGCATTGTATTGTTTTCCATTTACTCCAATTTTGATTTTAGGTGGATCTCCTACTTTTTCGTTTTCGTCGATTCTATTTTTACATTCTCTTTTCTTTTGTATCATCATTTGCCTTCCAGGACTATTTATTTCCGAGTGCTTATCACAATCATTACTAGGATACCCAGTTCTCACTGAAGGCGCGTTTGACCGGGTCTGGCATTTCCCTGATTCTTAGGTATTGCTCCTGTACTATTTCCCGAATTGTTACTTCTGTTTTCCTGCATTAAATCGGGGTTACTTCCTACCATGTTTTTGACCGTGTTAATGGCCTCAACCATTTCCGCATTTTCGGGGGAATTTCGTCCATTAGAATACCTTTCTCCCTGTCTTGGTGACCTCGGTCTAAACTCATTATCTCCGTTTGTCCAATACCCATCATTTGAATTTCTACTATGTCCAAAATAACGTCCCCGTCTACCTCGATCAAATCTATTTGTATTCATATAATTCACTCTTATATTTCTTCCCCTTAGATTACCATTTCTATTTTGGTGATGCCCTTCCTGGTTATATCTACCTTGATTTTCCCACCGGAATGATTCCATCCTTGGTACTGGTCCTTTATATCTTTCCCTAATCTCACTTCTATTCTGATAATACTGTGCCCCTTGCCCGAAAGAATTGAGTGTTTCTTTTTCTTCATATTTATTTCCAAATGCGTGTTTTGGCTTATTGACTTCTTAGGCTGATAATAATTCGATCATAGCTGCAATGCTATCGGGTCGGGCTATGATTAGGTAGTGTTGAAGCGTTTCCGGAAAATGTGGAGTAACTATATTTATTAGATCTTTTTCATCTAAGGGAGGATCCAACATCTTCGATTTTCTCGCTATTCTCATAAAATAGTTGACCATCGATTCCTCCGATCTAGGATTAAACTTTCCATTGCTTAATTCAACTCTAATATTAGCCTGCCTACTAGCTCCCCAATATCTGGTTAAAAAGATGTTCCTAAAGGTCCCGTAATCATTATTGTTACCCATAGAAAGGCCTAGCCAATTAGCAGCATTACCCTTTAGGCACTTTCTTACTATCACCATCTTGTACTCCTCTGGTATACGTTTCACCGTGAAGTACTCTTGTAACCCTTCTAAAAAGGCTTTAGGATCATCTGAATCTTCATTTTCAAAAACTGGAGGTGTCATTTCATTTAAGACATGGTTAGGCCAATGTAAATTTGAATTGTCACCTGTCCCTGCACTATTTCTGAGATCAGAATGGGAATTACTGTTACCCCTATTTTGCATTGAAATGTCAGCTGATACACCTGGTATTGCCTCGTTTCTTGCAGCTTCATTATTAAGATTGTTGTGATTACATGCATTTTCATTTAATTTCAAATTTTCTAAGGCCTCTTTTACATGAGTAATTTCTGTTATTACCCCTTTTATTTGGTCTGTAACATCCTCCAAATTTCTAGCCTGCCTTTCACTTTCTACATCAGATCTTTCCATTCTAACTTTACACCCCTGTAACTCTTCTCTAATTTCTTCCCTGTCTTTATCTAACCTTTGTACTACCTCTTCCCTTTGTTTGTCTAAACTATATGTTACTCTTTCCCTTTCTTTATCTAATTTTTCACTAACTTGTTGACCTAATTTCTTTTCAGAATTCTTTACTTCTTGCCTTATTGTCTCTAATTCTCCCATAACCTGTTCTCTATTTTCTTTTACTTCACTACTGACTTTATTAATTTCCTCCCTAACTTCTTCCCTAAAGGTTTCTAAAGCTCTCTTCTGATTTTCCAATTGCATTCCCAATTCCTGTTGTCCCTTCTCTAATTTCTGTCCTAACTCTGTTCTTAATTCTTTACTAGTTTCATCTATCTTTTGACTTAACTCTGTACTCATCTTTTTCACTGTTCTTAATTCTTTACTAGTTTCATCTATCTTTTGACTTAACTCTGTACTCATCTTTTTCATTATCGTTTGAAACATATTCTCTATTTCTGACATAACCGCTGGCCTTTCTGAATTAGTACTAAACATTTCTGAGCTACCTCTAGGTGTTTCTCTAACGTTCTGATCTTCTACTTCTTGGCATATTCTGCTACCAATTACATTCTGATTATATTCTTCCATCCTAACTACACTTTTCTCAATTTCCGGACTCTCAAAACCTAGAAAATCGCTATCACTGTCTTCCATTTCTAAACTATTTACACGTGTTTTTCTTGTTCGGTTCTCGTTGTCGCCCGTTGATTTGGTTCTTTCCCGCTAGCTCAGCTTGAGATCTCTTTATTTTATCTCGGGTCTGCGTAGGTGTGATAGACAACCCAAGAAAACCTTTGCATATTATTTATTGCATCTTAGATACTTTCGGGAGCTATGCCGATGGTATATGTAGAGGAATCGCACTCACGTCCGCACAGCACAACCTGCCGTACTGGTCTGGGTAGTGACCAGACGCTTTCTCGCGTACCCACGCTAGGAAAAACCGTTCTCTCTCCAATTTTAAACGTCATGACGTCATCCAAGAAAGCCTTGTATCCAAAATGCTATTTCCTTTTCCCGCAATTTAGAAATGTCCCTTTCTATTATAACATGTTCTTTTATGAATTTCGAATATATAATTACCTTGTTAGGATTAAACGATGTTTACTTTATATTTTATTAAATATATCGCGCGACTTTTAAGGTTAGCAGACCTGACTTTCGAACGTGTATTTAAACTATGTAGTATGACGTCATGACTCGTTAATTTCAAACCAATAATGCGTTTATCCTACAAATTTAACGACTATTATTTACTCATATCTTGCTCACCTTACAACACTTCCTGCTCTATTATCTATTTATGTTATTACTTAACACTTATCGCAAATCTCACATCCGGCACTTAAATTAAAACGTGTCTTTATCAAGCCCATTCGATTGGAAATCTAAATTTCGGTATCACGATTCCTTAATGAGACTATTTTGTTTTATAGCAAAATGTTATCTATGTCAGTTGTGGGTGAACCACGTGTCACATCCAGGAGGGAGTGATGTGGAGGGATACTGTTTTCTAATGTAGCTACTATACTCCAATAGTAGCTGCAATTAGCACAATGCTAATTGTTAATTTTGAAAAGTTGGAAATGTCTATTTATTAAAATATAAGGTATGCATTAAATGACAAATCAACATCAAAAAGTTTATTTATTATCATTCATACAATAAGATTTGAAACTCAAAACAAATAATACCACTATAAAAAATACTTAATGCCTGTAGTCCTATTTATAGCAGTAGCATAGCTACTGTTAGGGCCAGCCTTGCTGGATAGACCATGGGCGAGGACTCAGACAAAGAAGCAGCTCAGAAGAGGCTGTCCAACGGCAGAAGAGAAGTGAGAGTCCAAACAGGGACAGAGGCAGAGGAGACACCTTGAGTTAGGGAAGGCAGACCTGACTCTGAAGCCATAGAGAGGGCAACAAGTCTAGGGGATGAAAACCCTGAAGTAATATCACCCTGTCTTCCAGGTTGGGGTTTGAGTGTAGGCTTAACCCTACCTTGGAAAAAAAATGTTGTTGTGAGTCTTGAATAGGAGCATAAGCCAGATGGAAACTATAGGAATTGACCAAAGCATGACAAAGAGACAAAGAGAAGGATGGTGGATGTGCATGTAGCCATGTAAAATATAAGAACCTTATTACAACTAGGAAAAATAAATGAACTGTCTATGGAACTCCTTAAGTATAAATTTGTTATAGTGGCATTACAAGAAGTATGATGGAGTGGGAAAGATCAAGTAGACAAAAAGGAATACACAATTTTATATAGTGGATAAGATGAAAATAGAGCGCAAAATGGAGCTGGATTTTTATCACTGAAAGAATGAAGAACTTCATGCTTGGTGTTGAACCACTATCAGAGAGATTATGCAAATTAAGAATGAAAGGAAAATTTAGGAATGTAACTATCTTCTCAGCATAAGGCCCAATGGAAGAAGCAGAGGAGGAAAATAAAGAGAAATTCTATGATACATTAACATACCCTGTGCAGTTGTAGTGATGGATGATTTTAACTGAAGATTGGCAAAGAGATCACTGGTGAATTCTCATTGCATGATGAAACAAGTGAAAATAGCCTGTTGCTATCGATCTTTGCCAAAATACATGTGAAAATCAAAAGCACATGTTTCCCACACAAAAAGATGCATAAAGGGTCATGGAAGATACTTGGAACAGAAGAGACAAGCCTCATCTATAATAGATTGCAGAACAATGAAGGGACTGAATTGCAACTCTGATCACTCTTTGGTGAAAATAGTGTTTAGACAGAGATTAGCAAATGTTCAGAAAATGTGTGGTAAAAAGAGGATATGTTGGAATGTACAGGAACTTAAGAGACCCACTAATACAAAAGTATATCATGAAGTTCTAGATGATAAACTAAGGCTTGAACAATGAAGTGAAAATGAAATAAGGGATATGGATATAGAGAGTAAATAGAGAAGCATTAAAATGCTATAATGGAAGCAGAAAAAGAGAGTTTAGGTGGAGTAAAACAAAGAAGATATGAAGAATGATATGATCAAGACTGCATTGAGATTAACAATAAGAACCTTGCAAGACAGAAACTGTTACAGAGGAGGACCTGGATAAATTATGATAAATATAGAGAACTAAGGCATGAGGCCAAAGCTATATGCAAAAAGAAGAAAAAAGAGATGATGAAGCAGAAGATTGAGACAATAGAAGATCTTAGTAGGGCAAATGGAAGCAGAAAATTTTATAAAGGTTTAGGAATCTGGTTTAGGAAAGGGTTCCAGCCAACACTGAATGCTTGTAAAAACAAAGGAAGTATGTTGTTTACAGAAGATCAAATATAAAGCAGAGGTGGACTGGATATTTTAAACCTTTACTGAATAGGAACAAAACACCTAAGGTAAGGTTGCTGAAGATATAGTGCCTAGAATACAGAAAGCTATTAAAAACCCTACAAAAATAGAAGTACAACTTGCGATTGATAACTTAAGTAACAGCAAAGCTCCAGGAAATGATGGAATAGTTAGTGAGCTTATAAAATTAGTAAGTCAAAACTTAAGGATTATGTTTTTGAATTAATACGTTGCATATGGGAAGAGGAGAAAATGCTGAAAGTACAGACTGAAGGAGTAATCTGCCTGATTTTAAAGAAAGGTAATAGAGTTGTATGTGACAACTACAGAGGGGGTATCTTGCTTAATAGCATTTATAAAGTGTTTTCATATGTTACACTTTATAGATTGAGTGTGTACAGTGAGGCAATCATTGGCGAATATTGAGGTGGGTTTCATTTTGATTGTAGCACTACAGATCAGATTTTTACATTAAGGCAGGATATGGAAAAGTGTCATGAATACAATGTAGATTTACCCTTCCTGTTGCAGTCTAAATAGGACCCAGATGTTAACTACACTAAGAAGAAACGCTATCCCTGAGAATCTTATCATACTGATTGGATTACAATGAATGATACATTGGCTGTAGTGAAAGTGGGTAACAAGTATGGAGAATCTTTGCAATAAAGTCAGGAGTGAGACAAGGAGATGCATTATCTGCTACATTGTTCAATACTGCTCTCCATGAGGGTGTGGGGAGGAAAAGAGCCATTATTAATAGGTCATGGCAAATATGTGCCTATGCAGATGATTTAATTATTATAGCTAGGAGCATAGGTGCAATGAAAGAAGTGTTTTCCAAAATTGAAAGTAAGAAAATGGGTTTAGAACTCAATGAATTCAAGACAAAATATTTAAAACTTTCCACAACTGAAGGAAGAAGACTTATGCAAAGTATAACTGTAGATTGGTATACTTTTCAAGGTGTCAAACCTAGGAACTAAAGTTAATAAAAAAAATCTAATAAAAGAAGGAATAAATAGTTGGATAATGGCAGGCAACAGTCCTTTTTTTTGTTTTTGCCAATATTAAACTCTTCTCTCCTAAATTGTTATCAAGAGCAACAACAGTTAATAATATAAGAGTAGTAATACAGTAGTATGTTATGGGGCAGAAATTTGCACACTCAAAGCAGTGGAAATAAATAAGATAAAAATATTTGAGAGAAAAATTATAAGGAGAATATATCAAGCTGCCTGGGAAGATGACAGATGGAAAATTAGAAGTAATGATGAAATTGAACAAATATTAGAAGAAAGTATTGTAAGATTTATGAAGGCAAGAAGAATAAAATGGTTAGGACATGTTGAAGAAATGTCAGATGAATGAACACCAAAGAAAATACTGAGAGCACAGATGTAGAGATTGAGGAAAAGAGGATATCCAAGAAGCAGTTGGATAGACGAAGTGGAGAAAAATATTAGATTGACAGGAGATAAGAAGTTGGGGATGGGAAGCATTGGATTATGGAAGGTGAAATGCTCTTGCTAAAGAGGCCAAAGGGCATCCTGACCTATAGTACTAGGGAGTAAGTAAGTGCTACTTACACAGAATACATTCCAGCATCTTTGTGCACTACAAAATACTTAAGAAAATCCCATTCTTCCCCAAATATCTGACCAACTTTTGTGAAATTCATGTGTTTGTGTACAACAGTGTTCCCCACTGGGTTAGAAGATTTCTTGAGTGTTGCAAAACAGAAAACAAGAAGGGAGGGGTGGACACGTGGTCAAGGAAGTCCATACCTGATCCGTACCATGTGGTGAATGTGTTTATAGAGGGACAGAAGTAAAAGCGAACACATAACTGCTTTAATTTAAAAGGTGAGTCAATTAATAACTGCTTGCTATCATTTTAGTGTAACTTGAATAACTGTAATATGATTGCTCTTAAGCGTTTTCATCAAAGCTCTCCTAAGCCAAAACTGGGTGAGAAAGTGCCATGTTTACCAATGTAATCTTCAAACTTCTACACCATGCAAGAATTCTCATCATGGCTTGCAGGTTGCATATCCATTATTTAGAATATGCCAACTCAACTTGATATAGTAAAGACTTCAGTAGGGGCATTTATTGTTCAGTAAAAGCTCACCTAGGACTCCAAGACGATAGTTGATAGTAACCAGCACAATATCTTTATCCAGTAGGTATTCAGGTCCTGTGAGACTACTTACTCCTGAACCTACTATGAATTGTCCTCCATGAATATACATAATGACAGGCAATAATGATAGATGACTTTCCCTCCTATTGTTCTGAAAACAGATTTCATTTACATACAGAAATATTAGTAAAATCAGCTTCACTAAATCAGTAAACAAATGGTTTAATATAAAATTTCAAACATTGTTGTATAACATTTATTTTTTTCTAATTGGATAAATCTAAAATTTGTATAGGGTGTACATAGATCGACCGGAGTACCCCATGGCAGCACCAGGCTGGGTGAGGTTAGGCACGCCCTCTGCCAGAATTACACTTAAACCATCAGCAAGTCATGATATGGAACACTAACTACTGTACAGTAGGCTTAACTGCAACTCATGTTGAAATTGATGACCTTTAATGCGAACACATTCCCCATAGGTATCTTCAAAAACAATCTTGGTTTACTCGCAAAAGTTCACATTGACTAATTGCCTGTATTTCTTTCATGATTTTATCTTTCAATTCTTGTAATAAATGCAAATAATATGATGCTTACACTTTATTCCTTAATGTTCGCCATAAATAAAAGTCATCATACCTATACACTTCCTAATTCATGAATGGAATTGCAGCAGTGTGCACTATAGTTGAATCTGCTGAAACCAGTCCACAATCTTTCATTTCTTGTTAGCTGCAGAAACACATTATTTAAAATAAAATTTACATAAACATTTGAATCAACTATTGTGTTGTGAACTATGGGACTGATAATTCTACACGCACTTGCTGCGCACCAAATCCTAACTTTTGCAGCATGGTGAAGAACTTCATGAATAATGTGAGGATCTTCAGTAAACCAGAATTGTTTTCAGAGGTATAGGGAATGTGTTCTCATTGATGATCATCAACTTCAATATCTTTTGAGATGCAGGTAAACCTAATGTAAACTAGTACAGTAGTTAGAGTCTGATTTTTAAAAGAAGATACATGGCAGCAGTCAAGCAACGGGGTTAAGGGTAAGAGGGGAAGGTCGTTGCTATGGAAATGTAAATAAAGGTTGCCACATTAGCTGCACTGATACACTTTACTGCTCAGGTCAGTTATCGCTAAGCTAGTGCAGGGAACACAACTTGTTTGGATGTTCAGTTGCATAGTGTGTTGTTAGCCTACTTCGTAACACTTTTATATTAAAACGCGTAGTTATGGAAGCAAGAGTTGGTGCATGTGGTGGTGATTGGTGTTTTGATAGTAGGCTACTAGAGATTATATGTGCATGTTTTCGCTGCCGAGAGATAAACTCAAACGTTTGTTTATATGTCTCCAATATTGAGGTTTATCACTATCTGCTTATTGACAACACTGCAGCTCTCCACACGGAGAAGCTGGCATTTGTCATGTATCTTCTTTTAAAAATCAGACTATAGTGTTCCGGACTCATGACTTGTCGGTCGTTTACGTGTACAGCTGTATTCAGTGTTCTTGGCCCATGAAGGAAATAAATGTAAAGCTTGAAGGCAAGTTACTTACCAAGCCAGGGGACTGCTGATAGCAAGGAAATTGGTGCGTAAGCGTCATATGCTACTCACATAACGTTCTACTTCGTAAAGTAGTATGTACAGTCCATGCAGAAAAAAATGTCTATACAATGTGCCTACCTTAATTGGCTGTGCAAATGTGTTCATATTAATACATGCATCACTGCAGATATTGTAAATTTGGTCTTTTTCCGTTTAAAACCCAGTTCTCTCACTATTCTGTTTAAGGATGACTTGCTGCCCTGGAAGTTAATGCCTTCTCTTAAAATTCTAAGTAATTTGGCTACTGTAGGAGCACTTCTTTTTTGCCCGCCTCGGTAGCGTGATGCCTCACATTCAAGAGGTCGCGAGTTCGAATCTCGCTTAGGGTAAGTATTCCAGGTAAAGTTTTTTTTTTTTTTCCGAGGTTTCTCCTTATCCTGAGAAGACGAATGTCGGGTAACTTAAAGCTCCATGGGCCTCAGTCTCATTTGAGCATCATTTCACCCATTTCATTCATTCACCGTCCTATATGACATTATGTTGGAGCACGTTCATTTAAAAAAAAAAAAGAAAAGAAAAAAGCACATTTTTCCTAAACATAAGAATTATAAATCGTTCTTGTAACGACACATTTATCGAAGTCATCTAGATCCGTTACTCATTTTGGAACTTATTTTGCCTGGAGTTCCAAAAGACGTGTTCTGATTTTCATGTTGTTCGCGTTCTTGAACAATTCTTTTCACTGTTATTTCTGACGCTCCTGTGGCATCTAATACGCGTTTTTGAACTTTTTCAATTTTTTTGAAAAACTCTTGTGATGTAAGCAGTTCTTTGCTTTTAGCTTTTTTCTTCATGTATGCCCATACATTTGAAACAATTTCGCTACTCTGATTGTGTAATGTTTTGGATCCTAATTTAGAAAGCAATGGCAGCATACTTTATTTATGCTATGATCAATGTCTCATAAATTCACTATATTCATTCTTATCGCAAACATCTTAATATGTCTTTAATTACCGCATGCTGAGCAAAAAATGAATTGTGAATTAGCAGGGACTGTTGAAATGCAAACATCACTATCTTCCCCCTCCCTACCCCACTTGTTGTGCATGGTTTCATTATCAGAATTATATGAGATGACGAGAGAGACAGAAACTATAGGTTCGCCTACAGGACTTCCACTCAAGGTCAGGGGCCAAGAACTGTGAATCCAGCTGTAACTGGCAGTTGGCACGCCAGCCACTGCCGTGGGGTGGTCTGGCCAATCTAGGGACTACATTACTGTATTGCATTATTGAGACTTCAGTGTTTTTTACAGAGAAATCACGTTTTTCTACTGCAACTTACATATAAGTTTATAATGCTGTAATGATGTTAACTTGTTTAACAATAATTTGTAAGTTTGCTGAATTTGTCTACAGTTTCAATAACACCCAGAAGGTTTTAATGTGTCATGCAGCATAGTGTCATGCACCCACAAGCTCATTAGATATGAACTCCTGGGGGAGAGCAAGTGAATGGGTGGGCAGGTGGTTGGGTGAGTGAGTGAGTGAGTGAGTGAGTGAGTGAGTGAGTGAGTGAGTGAGTGAGTGAGTGAGTGAGTGAGTGAGGGAGGAAGGGAGGGACAAAGTGAGATCTAAAACCCAAAGAAATCCAACGAAAACCATACATGAGTTAAGATCATTGCAAATTTGGCGACATGTATGTTACAAAGAAAACACCTTCGATGTGACCGTTGCAGTTAAAGATGGAAAAGAAAGAAACAAATTTAAAGAAAAAGGAAGCTCCTTGGTTGAAATGCCATTTAGTAGAAATGGCTTAACAATAACGATATCTATTTGGGTGTACGAATGCTGTGAGAATTAACCATCTTGTAACATAGTAATATTAAAGTAAGTAGGCAAGATTTACTCTATATATTTTACATTAGACCGTAAATAAAGATTTTATTTTAAGCCTTTAACACGTATGAGGTATCCACTTACCATAATCGGTGTGTAAACATTAAGATAAAGGCAGTCCTCTTCACCAACAATAACGCCAAATTTTTGTATACATTTAGGACCATTCCGTTGAGCATTAAGGGTTCTATTCCAGGGTGAAATCGACTCTGGATCCTGAAATGTATAATCAAAACATACTTAATAATTTCCAACTGCATAGTTTAGCATGTTTGAACTGAAAGCAAGTATTGACATTTTCAGCGATGAAAAGGAAAAATTACTTGGAGAGCATAGGTAGGAAAGAATATCCAGCAGTTTCCTGATATTGCTTCTCCTCATGATTTATATAACACTGGCAAAAAGAAGTGAACATTTCCTTCACTTCTTGAGTGAAATTCTACTAATTTTGGGTTAAAAAAAAGAATATGACAAAGAAAAACATTTATCAGCTATAGTTTCTGTGATTCACAATAGGTGGAAATATTTTTATTTTAGCAGATTAAGAGAAAATGATGCAGTTTAATGAAATATATGAAAACATTGCAAGTGCACTTGATTTTTAATGAGTGTTACACCCTAAGAGTTCTAAATTGATAGAAGAACCCCTGGCATAAGCTCATTGACTTTTGGGTTTCCTCTTGTGAGTTCCGACCATCCCTGTACAGAGGCCAGCAGTAATCTGCAAGCATTGCTTCATTTCAATGACCCTGATATCTATGCTCCATTTTGGTTTTGTTATTCACCATATTTGAGTTGAGAAGGACTTCCATGTTTTCATAAGCCTCCTTCATGTAAACTTCATCACCATCATAAATAGAAGGAGGACGGTTGTTGTTTGTGCTTTTAAACTTAGCTTGGAGATTCCAAAAGAGTCTTTCGGGCTAATTTGCCGTGGTCTGCTGGAGTAACTTGGTCCAGACGTTTCGTCCGCTACTGCGGTGGACATCATCCTACGCCTACGCCTAGCCTACGCCTACTCATTAGCTTGGGTAAATCTATGAATAGTCTCCACTCTACAGGAAGTAGTAAAGTATCTGAATATGGAATAGGTCGAACAGCAGATGAAAAATGTGGGTACCTTTTTTTTTCTCATTGACAATCCTACCTTTATAGGTGAAGTCAATCAGAAATAGCAGTCATCTATACTGGGGGGGCCAAAAAAATACCAACAGCACTTAGTATGTTGTGCGAGATGACACACTGAATGATTTTTTAACAGGAACCCCTGCCCAGAAATGCGCAGTTTAGACGCTTGAGAGCGTCGAAGTTTGAGAATGAAAGGTTGTGACATTTGTTAAAATTGGTTTTGGTATCTTAATATGGAAGGTAGGCAACCCTTTTGCCATCTGTGTGCTGGGATGAATGACCTGAGCATAATAACATTCCTGCGTATGTGTTAAATCCTTCCATAGAGACCTTAGTGCACATTCTACTGTGTCACTTGTGTAGTTTCCAGTACAGTAACATTTCTTAACAGGAATGTGACACATATCAGTACACAACTGCTGATATGGCCAACGTGGGCATACTTTGATCTAAATGTGGGAATCACCTCAACATCGCATAGGCAAATCAATGGATTGGTAGAGGTGGACCGTTTTATGGCCATCACGGTTACCAGATCTGACATTTCTCGACTATTTTCTGTGAATTTGTATGAAGAGTATGGTGTATGGCACTCCTGTAACATCAGAGCAGAGGACCTTATGGCTATAGTCCATGGAGCGATTAAAAATCTTCAGAAACAATCACACGTATTGCGTCATGTGCATGGGGCTCACCAGCGCCAAGATATGGAATAACATAGGAAGTACACAGTTCCAAGCCCATTTGTAATGTAGACAGCTTATGTTGGGTTTATTAACAAAATATGAACATACACTTATATATATTATTTACATCTTTAGTTATATATTATTTGTATATTCCAGTTCCATCTGTATAGCAGTTTCCTTATCTTCACGAATTTTAAGGGTTTCTCCACTACCTCTAATTTTCCACATGTCAACCAAATTTTAAATGTGGTGACAAATTACTTTATTACCTCTTCAGTTACTTATCTCCTGCCGACCCTTAGAACCCTGAAATAGTCAACCAGGATGAAAAGTGAAATAAAATGAGAAGTGAGGTGAAATGGAGGGACAGAAAATTTGGGGAATGTAATTATCCTTCCAAGCATTTGCCTAAGACCCAGAAAAAAACTGAAAATCCCATTGGTCAGGAAGGTAAACCATGGCAATCTAGCCCGCAACCTCCTGAATATGGGCCACACATTCTACCACCTGGGTCGTTTCACTCATTTTCTAATATGTTCCTGAAAGCTTTTGCTTTCTGAGAGAAAGTCATTTGAGTGCAACATACCAATTTCTTTTCCCTCATTAGTCATTACATTAGGTATATACAAATAAATTCTTTGAAATACTGGTTAGTGCAGTATTTGTATATACCTAAGGTAATGACTAATGAGAGAAAAGAAATTGGTGTGTTGCACACAAATGACTGTCTCTATTCTTGTTCATTCTAGTTTTAGAACGCTTCTTCCCCTATCAATTTCTCATTAATCGAGATATTGTTAATTTTCTGGTAGGTGCAAGGAAATATTGAAATACAGTAGATTTTAAGGGAAAGATGCAGTCTTAAGAACACATCTTGTCCCTACAAGATAGTTTTAAAATTCCCTACTCTTTACATGACCAAGAAATAAAGAACGAATAACTATTTCTATTTCAGAAAGGTATAACAATTAGAAAATTCAATCATATAACAAGGAAAATCTCAGGAATGATTCACTCCACAAAAAAATTTTGACATAAGTTGTGTTTTAAAGAGATCTGCATTTTTGTCTAGTAAGATTTTGTCTTTCTCTTATAATTCATCAGTTATACAAAAACCATCCAGAATGAAAAGGACTTTTGAAGAAATCTCAGACAAGTTAAGATTTAAATTTCACTTGTCATTAAAATGTTAAATATATGGCTTTTTAATCAAGACCATTAGACCATTTTTAAGAAAATAAAGCTTTCGAAAAAGTTTCATGGAAAGGGTGGTGAGATGGGAGGGGTGGGGAGGTTCTTAAAAATCTTGGTGTCACATCCTTTGAGGACGCTGAACCTATCTAATGAGTTTGGTATTTAACCCACCTTTTGGAGAAATGGGCTAACTTATCCAGAGATATAAAAGGAAAACATTGTTAAAATTAAATCCAGATAAGCAGGATATTAAGGGGATTGGTAACAGGGAAGAAGTAGATTCAGTGGAAATATAATAGGTTTTTTTTTTGCAGTAAGATAATCACAGTTTTAATAGAACAGAAATATTAATATATGTAGTATATCAATATAACTATCAATAGAATAGTAACTTGTAAGGGTGAATTACTATATATTCAGATAATAAGAGTTACTTATTTAATAGATTATAACTAAAGCAATGTGTAATTGTTTATTGTTTATTGTCACATAATGTTTACATGGTGAGCCTAAGCTGGTAAACTGGTGATTCGTCAAGATATAAAAACAGATTTAGGATAAAAGAGAAAACTAAATCTAATGTATAGTATACAAGGTATTCTTTATACAATATAAATTGCCAATTACAACTAATTAAAGTAATACTTATAGTATTGTGTCATCCATATATTCTTGTATGGAGTAATACGTCTTATCTAATAACAACTCTTTTACACTTTTATTAAACAATTTTTGAGTTTTTATCTCTCTGAATCGTTGAGGCAGTTTATTATATATTTTTATGCCCATGTAATAGGGTGTTTTTTCATATAGTGTTAGTCTGTGCATAGGGTATTTTATGTTGGACCCTTTCCGAGTGCTGTAATGATGTTGATTTTGTTTTGCATAAATTTGTCATAATTTTTGTATACATAGGTAAGTAGTATTACTCGGCTGAACACTGTACCTGCTCTTCGACTGGTTTTGGACTGTTTTTGAAATCTCTAATCTCTCCTGGGAAAGAGAGACCAAGGTCATCTCCAGTTAGGCAAATAGACAGTTTTCAATCAGATGACATAAGAAGGCACATCTATAGCTGTTACAACTGCAAGGAGCATCTTATCACAAGCAACCTTCTTTCTTCTCATAAAGAAGCAGAGCTTTTTGAGCAGTTTCAAAGATCAGTATCACTAAGGGCTTTGTTTTTAAGATAAATGCAAAACAGAAACTTGAAGGAAAGCATGTGGTTGGATGGAACTTGAGTAAATGCCAGCTGTCAAAGGGCTGGATTGACGGTACACTTGAAAGTACCACAAGATGTCCCATTATAGTTGAGAGAGAGAAAGAGAGACAGAGGTTCAACTGTAACTTGGATGGTACTCAGAATCACAACTATGAAGACACAAAGACATTGTGAATCCGTATTCGCAACACATTACTTTTCTCGCATTGAGAACAAAATATTACTTGTGACAGCATGCTTTTGCTGTCTTGAGTAAACTTGAACCCTGGTTTATATGTTCCAAGCATTGAGGGTTAAAGAGGGTGGCTATGTCTAACTTGCTATCTGTTTCTTGACAATACTGCAGCTCTCCATGCAGAGAAACTGATGGCTTTTGAAAATCACACTGTAACATTATATTCAGGTTCAGATACATCAAATATTTGCATTCTAACTGTTACTCATCCACTCTGAAAGTAAGGAGAAATTAATTCAGGAAAGAAACTCTATTTATGTTCAACTTATTTAATTAAGAGAAGAATGAGATGCATTACCTTGAAACGCAGATCACCTATGGGAGGTTTGGCATACGGTATACCTCGGTATGAGCAAAACTCTCTTCTGTTGTGTGACCTCATGTCGTTGCCTCTAATTTCTCCAAGAGACAGTGTTACTCTGCAGTCACTTGTGCCCAGTGTCTCGGAGAAAAGTAAGCTCAAATTTACTATCAGATATGCCAATCTTCTGATACTGACATTCACACAGGCCATCTGTAAATCATATTGTTTTGTGTTAGCTATTATGCAATCCAGGGGTCTTGATAGCAAGTTTGAGCAGCCGGGAAAAGAAAGAAGGAGAGGCAATAAGTGAGGTTTATCAGAAGCTATTATGGTTGTGTCAAGTTACTTTCATTTTAAACCAGCAATAGCATAGATAGGAACTCACAAACTGCACATGAGATAAAGTACATGTTTTTCCCCAGTTGTACACAAGTACAATATACTTATATTTTATACATGCTTAGGTTTTCACGGCCGGCGTTAATCCAATAGATGGTCATTTTCAGGCTTGTAGGCCGTGGTTCAGTCGATGAATTATCTGACGTTTTGCCCAAGACTGCGTTGGGCATCTTCAACTAGAGGATGATTGACGATGACTGCGATAGACACTGGGGGCTTGTGTTTGCAGAAGATCTTGCAGACTGCCCCCTGGTTTTTGCCAGGTCAGGTAAGACCCTCTACTGGCCATGAAAGTTGTTTTTTTTTAACAGGAGATGGCAGTAAGGCTGGTTTGTGGGTGAGTGCTTTTGTTTTGTAAGTCTGTCCTTTAAGGTTGTGGAAAGGGTTTTTTTTTAAGGTAGGGCTATGGGATTTTTTTTTTCAGGATTTCTTTTTATTATGTGTTGCCAAGGACAAGTCTTGGTCATTTATATCCTTATCCAGAGTTTAAATCATACTCTACCAGTCCCTGGATCAGTTGGTTGAAACTGGAGGGCAGTTTGTCAAAGAAGGGTTTTGACAGGATGAGAATACAGTCTTTGATGGAGGGGAAGTGGAAGTCCTTTTGGATTGTAGCGTTAGGGATGTACCAAGGAGAGTTACTTGCTGTTCTTAGGTAGCGGGATTGTAGTACTTCCAGCTGGCATAGGTAACTTTGAGCTGCAACCCTCCGGATCTGTTAGACATATGAAAATACTGGTCGAAGGACTTGTTTAAACAACAATAGTTTGTTATCCAGGGATAGATGTGATTTCCTGTTGTACAGCGGGTAGAATATAGCCATTCTCCTGTTTACTTGGTTATTCACATCTTCCAAGTGCGTCTTTCATGTCAGTTTGACATCTAGGGTAACACCCAGGAATTTGACTGATGTGGACAAGGGCACGTCTTCACGTGCCAGGTGGATAGGTGCAACATCTTCCATTGGACGATGGCCAAAAGTTATAGCTTGCCTCTTCTGCGGATGGAACCGCAAGCTATTAAACCAGGTGGTCAGTAGGTCAGCATAGTGCTGGATGCGTCTGGCTGACATATAGTGCTTTGAAGACATCGATATTACGATGGTATCATCTGCAAATTCTTAGAGGGAGCACCGTGGCAATGTGGGTAGCGTGTTTATATAGAGAAGGAACAGTGTGGGGCCCAGTACACTGTCTTGGGGTGCCCCAGCACATAAGGGATGGGAGGAGGAAGTTGCATCCTCATAGGCAACGGAAAAGATTCTGTCCTATAGATAGGACTACAAGAGGTGGATGAGGTATGGTGGAACTTGATAAGTGAGGAGGCCAGAGAGAAGTCTCATGCCACACACTGTCGAATGCCCTTGTTACATCCAGCAGTAGGGCTGAGATGTAATAACCCCTGTTGAATGTGGTGTATACCTCGTCTATCAGCTGGAGAAGTTGGAGGACAGTGGAATGCGACATTCAGAAGCCGAACTGCTCAGGTCTGATTATGTTCTGCCTGTCCAGGGTACCCCTTAATCGTGCTTGCACCACATCTTCAAAGAGCTTGCTCATACCGGGAAGTAGGCTGATGGGCCTATAGCTCTCTGGAGATGACGGATCCTTTCCAGGCTCGCAGATGGTAATAACCTTTGCATACTTCCAGGCTTCAGGAAAGTGCGAAGTTCGAAGTATTCCGTTGAAAATGTGGACCAGGAACTTTAGCCAGGTAGGCGGCAGGGTTTTGAGAACGGCGTTTGTCATACCGTCAAATCCTGGGGCCTTGTAGGGACCAAGCTTTGGGATGTGTTCTAAGATCACCTGCACCGACATTTCCTTAAGATCAGAATAGTCAACAGGAAGCTGGAGGAAGTTAATAACCTCAGAATGGACCTGGTCTACGTGATCCTGGTCGGCTGTGTCCGCCGCCTTAAATGACTATTCCAGAAATTGAGCTTGGAGTTCGGCTTTTTCTCTTCCCGATTGTGCTATGACACGGCTGTGTGGAAGGAGTGGATTTTGTTGTGGAATATCCATGAATGCTTTGGTAGTCCGCCATTGAGAACCATCCTCCAGTTTTAGGTGGGAAAGGTGGGACTCCCAGACTCCCACTTGTTTGAGTACTGTCGGAATTCGATCTTGAGTTCCTTCTGTAGACGGCGATATTTGTTGACGGCTTTTGTTCTTATGAGAGCCCTTATCCTCTGTGGCAGAGGCGCATTGTTAAATTGATGCAGTGTTGGCTTTGGCTATGCGCTTTTGATTGCAGCCACTAGGGCCTCCGTCATGTTGTTGACCATGAGTTCCACTTCCTGCCGTAACAGTTTATGCGTAGGCCTCGGTGGAAAGGTGATGAGAACACGGTAGTGATCAGAAGAGAGGGCTTGTACTGTATAAAGGATTAGATGAGGTCGCACATTTTTAACCAGAGCTGTATCAAGCTAGTCTGGAGGTCTGCGGTCACCGTAGTGGATAGTAGGTGAGTTGGGGACCTGTATTGAGATGGCTCTCGAGGTCACATAAGCGTTTAACTTTTGACTTCGGTGAGATATGCAGGTGGAGTTCCAATTTAGATGCTTGCTGTTGTAGTCGCCTGTGGCTATGGTTGGTACTGGGGAGGAGAACAGCAGATCCAGTTCACTATCTATTAACGGTCTTGGTGCTACATAAACGGAGAACAGGTTTAGAGGTTCCCGAGCCGTGCTGAGCTGGATACCAGTGGCTTCCAAGTGTCTGGTATTTGGGATGTTAAGTTGATGATGGCAAATGGAATCGTTAACATATATTGCTGTTCCCCCATAGCCATTTTCTCGGTCCTTCCGATAGCACCTCATTTCAGGTAGTTGCATTTTAAGTGTGGTTGCAGATATGTCCTGTACTAGTAGTATCTGGACTTTATGCATTGCCAGAAAAACTGTTAGCTCTTCTCGCCTGGACCGCAGCCCGTTTGCGTTCCAGAAACACATCATCAGTTTGAAGAAATCTGGTTTTAAGTTGGGCGTACTAGCCATGGCAACTTGCAGAAAGTAAAGACGGTGTGGATAAGCACTGTGTCCGCCGTAAGTGTGGGTGGGCTGTCGCAGCAGCTGTTCTCCTAGGGCGGCAGCAAACTGGATGCGGAGGTGACTTGGAATACAGTCAATGACTTCGCAGAAAATCGTGTCCATTTTTCTCGTAGCTGGTATGATCCGCGGAAGAGATGGCAGATGTTGCTGCTCGTCTAGAGATTTCGTGGTTTCCATTGGTTGTTCTGGCTGATTGTAGAGTCAGGTATTGGGGATTTTGCGGTGTTAGTCTGGTTAGGCGTTGCACGGCCAAAGAGGACCTATTTTGGGCTTGGTTGGGATGAGGAAGTTGGAAGTGAGTCTCGTGGTGCTGCATTTCTAGGAGGAAGTGCCATTGTGTGAGCCTCCTTTACATGGTTTTCAATGGGCTGCTGGCTGGTAGAGGCAGCAGCGGCTGCGTAGGATGGACATTTCAGTGGCTGGCGAGATGGTAAGCCAGGGTGCCTAGTTCCATAGAAGGCCTCCTTGGGAAGACCACATGGGTTTGGAATCCTAGGGGCGGCGTCAACTCGAGATGGTGTTCTTTTCTTGCGACGCTACATCTCGTAGCATACTTCCTGCATGGCATTTGGCTTAACGACAGGAGTGGGCGTGACCACAGTTAGCACATGTGGGCTATGGCCCATCTATTAGGCACCTTGGACTAGCGTTCCTTTTCTCCGCAAAAGTCACATACAGGGGAAAGGTTGCACCCTGCTGCTCCATGCGTGAACTGCTGGCAGTTGGTGCACTATTGAGATCTACGGGATGGTTTGTAGGCCTCAAATTTGACTAAAGCAGAAAACATCTGTGTTTATTAGTATATCCCCTCAGTGATTGCAGATTTTTCCAATACCACTCGGAAATTGGGAGGGGGGACCTTTGTAGGGTCCACGGACCGCACCAACCTGGGCTATGTTGACCGCCGGGTATCCCTTATTCTTCAGATGGTCAGATACCTCTTCTACTGTGATGTATTGTGGCACAACCTTGATGGTCATGTGCAGTCGCTTTTCTTCGGTCAGGGGGGTGGCGATAAATTAAATGTTTTGTGCCTCCAGAAAAACCAGCAAACAAGTCGATGGGCTTCTTGGGAAAGTTGTCTGAATGGACATTGTTTTGGCGCGTGCTTCGCACTATAATGTTCTTTTGCCTCCCGGAAGTGTTTTATGACCTTCCTAGTGTTTTATGACCTTCCTAGCGTCTTCAGAGATGCGAAGGAAGATGGGTCGAGGTGGACGTACATCTAAGCTGATCAACCTCCGCGGTGCCCATTTGAGTGTCAGTATCATTTGCCGCTGTGCACCGGCACTTTTTCCCATTAGAGGGACCAGGTTCTGCTTGAGGCTCCTCTCGGACTTCAACCAAGTTTTGGAAATGGTTTTCCACTTGCAGCTGGTGTATGGCTGTGTGATCTTCTACGTTCCTTTGGTGAGCCGAATGAGTTTTCTTAACTTGCTGCCAATTATTTTGCGTAGTAAGTTGATTTTGTTGGTTTTGGTTTCTTACCATCCATGGGAGTTCGAAGCCAGTAGCTGGGGGAATACTGTCCACCACGTGTTGAACATATTGGAGTCGCGCCATCCTTTCCAGCTGTAATAAGGCTACTTACTCGGGTTGCATTGGGTATACAGGGTTGAAGAGTAGGGGTTTATCAAGGAAAAGTGTCATGTTTCCACCATTAATATAGTATTACAAGGCTACACTGAGTGGGTCAGTCATCGGAAAGTTCGGTGAGCGCTGGTATGCTCGAATAAAAGAGGGCCAGACACAAGGGCGCCTTTAACCAGTCAAAGACTATTAGCTAAGGCCTTTTTATCCTATTCGCCGGCCAAGTACTTGTCAATCGTGATCTGTAATTGTCTCAGTCGTATAGTATAAAAACACAAATGTTCAGTCGAAGCTGCGACCAGTAGAGGCGATGGTTAGCGCCAATCAGCTCTAAGATTGCAACGGCCAATCAGGAACGATGCTGCTGCGATGCTTCTTCTCTGTCTGCTGTTCTACGAATGAGAGGGCGTGTTTCAAGTTATTTTATTCGAGTGTTGGCCTGGTACCGGTACATAGGGCCCGGCTTACAGGCTAGAATTTACACTATATTATAGTTGACATATCTACATGTATACATTTTGCTACAGGTAAGGGTCGAGGGCGTTTCTGTTTGTGACCCCGGCGGGTGAGGAGGTGCTTTGTTAGCCCGCACGAGAAACAAGCACGTGTAACGGTTTGGCGGGATCATTGTAGAGGATACAACTGCCATAATTGGCGGGAAAGGCGTGTTCAAATAACAAGTGACTGAGTGAAGTGCTTCATTAAGGCTGGATTGATATAGTGTTTCTTCTTGTTATATACAGTGAGTTACCGTGTGGGCCCAGGAGGATTTCCAAGTGAGGTGTTCACACGAGTGTTGTACATAGTGATTATTAATGTACAGCGTCATGTTAAACCAGTGTAAATAACCCCCTTCGTTTTCCTCGTGTACATAACATCTTCTTTAGTGAATTAGTGTTTTAGCTTATGTGCAGTGAAAGTGACACAGTATTTAGTGTTAGTTTTAACGAATATTGCGTGGGGCACGCTTAGCGTACCCCAGCGCATCAGTGAAAGTGAAATATGGCATCAACCGCAGAGAGCGGCGCCCAAGCGCCCATACTTATAGACTCCACCACCTCAGCCGCGGTGGTGCTAGTACAGCTCTCTACATCTACATTGACCGACGACCTGAACCAGCAGCAAATGATCCTGGAGGAAGAGCGTAAGGCGTGAACCGTCGAAAAGCTCAGAAGGGAAGTGGAGGACATACAGACTGAAATCACTTACTACACAAATATACTGGCCAACCTGGACGCGGACTCGACACAGTTCAACAAAGTTACACAGGACCTCGCGTTCTGTTACAAGGACTATGCCATGAAGAAGAGAGAACTTGTCAGACACAGTGAGGGGTGGAAAACTGCAGCACCGAAGAAAAAACGCACAAGAGACAGCGGCCGGGAAAGCGATTCCGACAGCGAACGTCCCGGCCAGCAATCCACCATCAAGGCGGCGCCGTGGCCGAGCGGTTAACGCGCTCGCCTACCACCTAGGCGGCCCGGGTTCGATCCCAGGGACCCGCATGTGGTATTCGTGGTGGACGAAGCGGCGTCAGGGCGGGTTTTCTCCGGGTTCTCCGGTTTCCCCCGCCATCTCATTCCACCGGTGCTCCATCTTCATGTATCATCAGTGCCACCGCCTGCGGTGCCGTAGTACTAAAAGCGGGCGTTAAACACTACAACAACAACAACATCCACCATCAAGAGACTACCAAGGCAGTCCACACCGCCTTACCCCCTCACTCTTCGCAACACCTTCGCACCACTACAAGTAACAGAACGCGATGAGACGGAGTACCCGGCACTGCCCACCACCACACAGAACCCTTTCCCACAACTCCATAAACCAAAACCCCCACAGCACCAGAAGATACCAACAAAAACCCGCGCCACTCCCCTCCCACATACAGCAATGCCAAGTACATCATCAACAACAACAACGACGACGACACCCACCACACAAACAGCTGAGAACCAAAAACCACCCAGAATAGTCATCCCGGACGTCCGCCAGGCTGTCAAGGTCCTCCAGACCCTGAAGAGCTCACTTCCCAACGGCTCCTACAAGCTCCAGACTACGAGGGACTGCCTAAAACTCTTCCTCCAGAGGAAACAGGACGCCACCCCTACCATGCAGCTCCTGACAAACGCTGGTGTGGAGAACTTCAGCTTCACACCCAGAAGCGACCAACCTCTAAGATACGTCATAAAACGCCTACCAGCAGCCCTACAGGTTGACTTTATCAAGGAGGACTTGGAGATGAAGGGCTACACCGGCGTACAAGTCCGACAAATGGTGTCCCGCGGCAGGCCTCTACCAAACTTCCAGGTCAGCTTATCTAGAACCACGGACAACCAAAAGCTTTTACAGGAAAGAGAGGTGTGCCACATGATGGTCACCGTGGAGGTCCTTAAAACTTCCCAAAACATCACACAGTGCTATAATTGCCAGCAGTTAGGACATACGTTCAAAATGTGCAACATGACCTCCCGGTGCGTCCTTTGCGGTGACCTCCACCGCCTAGCTGACTGCCCAAGAAAGGCCAAACAGGACGTCATACCCCACTGTGCCAACTGTGGGGAGGCGCATCCTGCCAGCTATAGGGGGTGTGAGACCTTTAAGATGGAACGTCACAGCCGCCAACTGGCAGCCGCAGCCAGGAACTCTCCTGGTACTCAACCAGGGCCACGCCCCATCCTCTACCCGGCCCTGGTCAGAAGCGACAACTCCTTTGCAGGAGTCGCCGGAGGGCAAAATGCACCTGTGCAACCGCAAAATGGTCCCCCTCCACAACCCCAGCCCTCACAGGCGCCCACCGGCGACCTAGGAGGTTTAAAAGAGATTTTCAGCCTGTTCAAGGACTTAAACCTCCCGGCGCTACTAACAAAGTTGCGGCCCATAACCGCAAGATTAAAAAGCTGCAACAGTACCATGGATAAGCTGGAAACCATCATATGTTTAATAACCACTCTCTTCGAGTAAATGGCACCTTCAAGGGGAGGCATAACTTTAACTCGCGCACTCCTGTGGAATGCAGATGGCATCCACAGGAAGCAACACGAACTTGAAAATTACCTGCGGCGTAACAAAATTGATATCGCATTCATTTGCGAAACAAAATTACAACAGGAGCACACTTTTAAGCTCCAAGGGTATCAAATCTTTCGGAACGACAGAATTGGCAGACAGGGGGGAGGGACTGCTATTTTGCTCAGAAATACAATTGCTCATGCTTCTGTTACGCTACCTGCAATGGCAGCGTTAGAGTGCACAGCACTTAAAACACGTGTAAATAATCAAACGGTGATGCTGGTAGCGCTTTATCGGCCCCCTAACTCCCCAGATTTCATACGTGACCTCGAACAAATCCTCGCTTTAGAGGAGCACGTTATAATTGCAGGAGATTTCAATGCCCGGCACCCCTGGTGGTTTTCTCGCCGAGCAAACGCGGCTGGAAATCTCCTGGTTGAACTCATAACGGATAATGACGACATAGAGGTACATCTTCCCCCAGATCTACATTTTGGCACAGATCAGGGCACTTTGACCCCGAAATTTTGGACTTCGTATTAACAAAAAATGCGACACCTTTAATTAACTTAACAGTGTACCACAGCCTGGACTCCGACCATCTTCCTGTGCATTTCGACATACAGTGTTGTATTGCAGTCGGTGCCTCTGGCCCTAGAAGGAGGGCTGAGATCGACTGGAATAAGTTCACCATCGAAATGCACGGAATGGCGCAACCCAGACTGTCATACTATAGCGAGGCAGACATAGATGTCGCCATTGAAAACTTTACTGCCTCGCTACACACAGCCAAGAGAAGCGCTACCACATACACCACAAGACCACCCGGTTTTTGCACGTACCCCGAGGTAGAGCGGAGACGACGCTTCACAAGACTGTGGCGGTATACCCGTCAGCCTGAATACAAAATGCTAGCGAAATGGCTACGCAACATCATTCGCCACCAAATTAGACTTAATAAAATTGAACAGTGGTAAAACAAAATGCTGAGTACCACCCATTCGGACTCTTCTTTGTGGAAATTATTAAAGGCATTTAAGGTCTCCACGAGCGTCAACTCCGCAACTGAGGCGCTGCACACTCATGGCGGCCTGCACTTCTCCGAGGAGGAGAAAGCCGAGGTCTTCGCTGACTGTCTCGAAGACAGATTCAGCGAGAACCCAGTTACCAACCGTGACTTAGAACGGAAGGTACAGACATGGGTACAAACTTGGGTGGCGCAGATGTCAGAGCAACAGCTACCCCTAATAACACCGCAGGAAGTTTACAAGCTCATTAGGAAATTGCCTAATGGGAAAGCTGCCGGCCCAGACAAAGTGACTAATGAGGAACTTAAGCATCTCCCGAGAAAAGCTCTGGTGCAACTGACCAAAATATTTAACGCCTGTTTGCAGCAAGGCTATTTCCCCTCTACTTGGAAACGAGCCAAGGTGATCATGCTTCCAAAGCAAGGGAAAAGCACCAGACAACGCAAAATTACCGCCCCATTAGTCTCCTGTCTACTATTGGTAAATTGCTCGAAAAACTTATACCTTCTCGACTCCAAAAACATGTTTCGGAATCTCATGAACTTTCAAATTCACAGTTTGGCTTTCGAAAAGGACATTCTACTGACTTACAGCTTCTCAGAATAACAGATGACATAACAGAGCAATTTAACAACGGGGCTTCAACGTTGGCGCTATTTCTGGACGTGGAAGCCGCATTTGACCGGTGCTGGCACAATGGCCTTATCTATAAACTGCACCAAAATTTCCCGGCACTTCAAAATTATCTACACTTGCTGCACAATTTTTTAGAAAAACGGAAGTTCTACGTCCAAGTGGGCCGCTCCTCCTCTCGGGAGCGAATGATGCGGGCTGGCGTCCCACAAGGGGCAATAATGTCCCCCTTCCTGTACATACTCTTTACAAACGACTTCCCAGTGGACGCCAGATGCAAGATCGCCATGTACGCCGACGACACTGCAATATACAACCACCATAGAAATCCACGTTTCGGTCTTGCAGAAACGCAACGCTATGTCAAAAACTTCCTCTCATGGCAACATGATTGGAAAATCAAAATTAACCCCGACAAATGCCAGCTGATTATTTTTCTAAGCGGCATCACACTTTGGCAATGGACCTAACGGTCGGTGGTCAGGTATTGCACTGCCGTCGGCAAGTTAAATACCTAGGGGTTACCTTGGACCGCACAATGTGCAGGTCCACCCACATAAAAAATAGCGCCAACAAAGGCAGACAGCGGCTAAAGTTATGCGCCCCCATCTTCCGCAGCAAACAGCTGCAACTGAAGTCCAAACTCATCCTGTACAAAGCTTTTATCCTGTCAGTGGTTCTATATGCGTGTGTGGCATGGGCAAACGCCTCAAAAACCGCCCTGAAACAGATCCAAACCCTCCGAAACCTCTCCCTCCGAAAAATCCTCTCTGCTCCTCTCTTAACCACCAACCAAAACCTACACCTGGAAACCCAGATCCCCTCCATCCCTGAGGCAATAACCAAAAGAGCTTCCGCGGTATGGGCGCGCATCAGAAACCACGACAATTACGTCATTGCCAATATCGGCAAAGGTGAGCCGAAGCATCGAAAACATGCACGAATCAAAATGTTTTAGACGTCGCTTGGCTCACCGACTGATGTGCGTCCATGCAAACACGGGCCCCAGACCGCACACAAGCTACCTCAGAGGCCTGCACCCCAGGGAACCAGTCAGGAGCTGCAACCTGCCCGCCCAGGAAAACCGCAGAAATGTATATAAAGCGAGTGTAAATAGCGTCTGTAAATAGTGTTTTTATGTGCGTGTGTGTGTCTGTGTGTGCGTGAGGACATGTCTCACGATATGCCAGAGCGAATGCGGGAGTGCATGTGTGTAAATAAAGTGTATATATGTATATAAAGAAAAAAAACTAGAAACAAAACCCAAAGACAATGCAACAGGGAACTGTTCTCAGTGGCCCAAGGACGGCCACTGCATGGGTTTCCTGGAAAACCCGTTGTATATAAAATGTAAAAACAAAAAAAAAAAAAACAAAAAAAAAAAATTGTGAATAAATGTAAATGTAAGTCTGTTAGCTGGGCCTGCTGTACCAGCACCAGACAAAATTGAAATAAACAAATCTGAATCTGAATCTGTATACATTTTGTGGGTTTTGCAAAAACCCTTGCGGTGACCAGCTTTAGGTCACTGAGGGCAGTAGCGGTCTGGGTGGCTCAGTTGATTAGACACTGGCCTACTGATACCAAGATCCCGGGTTCACATACGGCCCAGACCGATGATTTTTAAGTGTGCTTAGAAACGACAGCTCCATGTAAGTAGATTTCCCGGTATGTAAAAGAACTCCTACGGGACGAAATTCCAGTACACAGGTGACGCTGATGTGATCCTAGCAATTGACAGCGTCGTCAAACAACAAAATATTTATTTATTTACCGAGGACAGTTTTTCTTTGTAGTGTTTTTCATTTTTTTCACTGTTTTGTCTTTTTCTTTATGTCCATATTTACAATTATGTGTATACACACATATACACATGCACTCGCTCTGGGGCATATCTCAAGTATATGTCCCCTTATACACACACGCACATACACACAAATACACACACACGCGCGCGCACTGGGCACAACAAAAGTATGCGTCCCAGCACACGTACACACTCGCTGAGCACACCTAAGCTGTGCGTCCCAGCACACTGACATACGCACTGCACTATATATACTTCACTATATACACCTTATATGCAGCTTTCCGCTGTATTCCTGTGCGGCCAGGTTGCAACTCCTGTGTGATTCCCCGAGGCGCAGGCGCAGCATTTTAATTCGAGCATGTTTACGGTGCTTCGGCTCAGTTTTGCCAGTGTTGGCAATTACGTAATTTTTGTGATTTCTAATGCGCGCCCACGCTGCGGAGGCTTTCTTTGTTGTTGCCTCAGGGATGACTGGGATATGGGTTTCAAGGCGAAGGGTTTGGTTAGTGGTTAGGAGGGGAGCAGAGAGAATTTTGTGAAGGGAGAGGTTTTGGAGGATTTGGATTTGTTTGAAAGCGGTTTTGGAGTCGTTTGCCCAGGCTACACATACATGCTGTAGAACCACCGACAGAATGAACGATTTATACAACATTAGTTTGGATTTTAGTTGCAGCTGTTTGCTGCGGAAGATGGGGGCGCATAACTTTAGCCGCTGTCTGCCATTGTTGGCGTTATTTTTATGTGGGTGGACCAAAATATCGTGCGGTTCATGGTGACGCCTAGGTATTTAACTTGCTGACTACAGTGCAATATTTGACCACCGATCGTTAGGTCCATTGCCAAAGTGTGATACCGCTTTGAGAAATGGATCATCTGGCATTTGTTAGGGTTAATTTCGATTTTCCAATCATGGAGCCATGAGTGGAAGTTATTTCCATATCTTTGCAGTTCTGTAAGGCCGAAAGGAGGATTTTTGTGGTGATTGTATATTGCAGTGTCGCCAGCATACATGGCGACCTTGCATCTGGCGTCCACTGGGAAATCATTAGTAAACAATATGAACAAGAACGGTGACATGATTGCTCCCTGTGAAACGCCAACCCACATTACTCGCTCCAAAGAGGAGGAGTAGCCCACTTGAATGTAGAACTGCCGATTTTCTAAAAAAGATGTGCAGCAAGTACAGATAATTTTGAAGGGTCGAGAAATTGTGGTGCAGTTATAAATGAGGCCATTGTGCCACCACCGATCGAACGCGGTTTCTACGTCCAGAAATAACGCCAACGTTAAAGCCCTATTGTTAAATTGCTCTGTTACGTCATCAGTTAGCGTCAGAAGCTGTAATTCTGTGGAATGTCATTTTCTAAAGTGAAACTTTGAATTTGAGAGTTTGTGTGTTTTCGAAACATACTTTCGAAGTTGAGAAAGTATTAGTTTTTCGAGCAATTTACCAATAGTAGACAAGAGACCAATGGGGGCGGTAATTTTGCAGCTGTCTGGTGCCTCTCCCTTGCTTTGGGAGCATAATTACCTTGACTCACTTCCAAGTAGAGGGAAAATAGCTATGCTGCAAACAGGCATTAAATATCTTTGTCAGTTGCACCAGAGCTTTTCTTGGGAGATGCTTATGTTTCTCATTACATAGTTGCTTTGTCTGGACCGGCAGCTTTCCCATTAGGTAATTTCCTAATGAGCTTGTAAACTTCCTGCGGCGTTATAAGGGATAACTGTTGCTCTTGCTTCTGCGCCACCCAGGTTTGTACCCATGTCTAGAGCTCCCGTTCTAAGCCACGGTTTGTCACTGCATTTTCGGTGAATATGTCTTGGAGACAGTCAGCGAAGACTTCGGTTTTCTCCTCTGCGGAGAAATGCAGGCCCCCTTGAGTGTGCAGCGCCTCAGTTGCGGAGCTGACGCTCGTGGAGACCTTAAAAGCCTTTAATAATTTGCACAAGGAAGAGTCCGAATGGGTGGTGTTCAACAGCTTATTTTCCCACTGTTCAATTTTATTGATTTTAATTTGTTGCCGAATGACGTTGCGTAGCCATTTTGCTAGCATTTTGTATTCAGGCTGACGGGTATATCGCCACAGTCTTGTCAAGCTTCGTCTCCGTGTAATGAGTTGCTCTACCTCGGGGTAAGTGCAAACACCGAGTGGTCTTATGGTGCATGTGGTACGTACTTGGCCGTGCGTATCGAGACAGTAAAGTCTTCAAACGCGACTTCTATGTCTGCCTTGCTATAGTATGACAGCCTGGGTTGCGCCATCCTGTGTATTTCCATGGTAAACTTATTTCAGTCGTTCTCGGCCCTTTTCCGGGGGCCAGAGGGTGCCGTAATACCACCTCTGTGTCAAGAGTGTAACGGTATTAAGAGTAATACCGTTGGTTAATATAGAAGAAATAATTATAGGCTTAGGAACAGCCAGAGCGGGTATGCCCTGAGGGTGGAATGGCTGACATATGCAGAGTAGCCGGCGGGTATATAAACCGGAAGGGCAGTTCAAGCCTTCGGCTCTAGTAAGGCATAAGTTCGGATTAAGTTCGGCACCAGTCTTCGGTTCAAGTTCGGCATTAGTCTTCGGCGCAAGTTCGGCACCAGTCTCCGGCACAAGTTCGGCTCAAGTTCTGCACACGTTGAGTACACAAGGAATTAACCTGATTTTGAGTCGACTAGGATTTATGTGGTGATCTAAGGGAACTTCATCTTGCCAAACCAGCAGTTCGAAGACAACGACTGATTTAACGGAGCCCAAGGAACCAGCGGCGTACTCCCGAGGTGTTAAGGAACTCTACCAAGATAAGTGATCAGCGAGAGTGTAATTCCATTTTCCGTCATGGTATAGGAGCATTCAGGGGGTTGTAGTTAGCTGGGGAAAATGTTAATTGCAAGAATCAGGAGCTGTTAATGCCAGGAAAAAATTATTAATAGGACTTTAATTACTTATGAGAAACAGGAAACCTGGTGGTGAGAGATTGTTAAAGCATTGAAGTCTGTAATGTTTCAATTGTGTATATGATTTTTTTGTGGTTTCCCGTACTGTTAATTTCACCAGGTTTAATGCAATGTTTAGCAAGATTTTAGTTGGCATAATTCTATACATTGTTTAAACCATTTAAATTGTTTTAATAAAGATCCGGTGGATAGAAATTAGTCGAAAGGAGCAGAAATTTAGAAGGGTAATTAAAGAGCTCCTAGTAAGATGACACAATTTTAAAATAAAGAAGTTTAAGTAAAGTGGCGGAAACTGCACAGGAAGATGGTCCGAGTCCAGGCTATGATACACAGTGAAGTTATTTGAGAGTGTTGCATTTTTTCTAAGTACGAAATTCAAAATACCGGGGTCAAAGTGCCCCATCTGTGCCAAAACATGGGTTCTGGGGGGGAGATGTACCTCAATTCCGTCATCTGTTATATAGGTTCAACCAGGAGATTTCCGGCCGCGTTTGCTCGGCGAGAAAACCACCAGGGCTGCTGGGCATTAAAATCTCCTTCAATTATAACGTGGTCCTCCAAAGTGAGGACTTGTTCGAGGTCTCATATGAAATCTGGGGAATTAGGGGGCCGATAAAGTGCTATCAGCATCACCATTTGGTTGTTAACACGTGTTTTAAGAGCTGTGCACTCTAACGCTGCTAGTACGGGCAGCATAACAGAAGCATGAGCAATTGTGTTTCTGAGCAAAATAACAGTCTCCCCCTCTCCTGTCTGCCAATTCTGTCGTTCCGGAAAATTTGGTAACCCTGGAGCTTAAAAATGTGCTCTTGTATTAATTTTGTTTCGCAGATGAATGCGACGTCCATTTTGGTACGCCGTAAGTAGTTTTCAAGTTCGTGTTGCTTCCTGTGGACATCGTCTGCAATCCAAAGGAGTGCGCGAGTTGAAGTTATGCCTCCCCTTACGCTGGTCATTCATTCCAAGAGGGGGGACAGTAAACATAGGATGGCTTCTAGCTTCTCCATAGTGCTGTTGCAGCTTTAAGATTTAGTAATGAATAACTGCAACTTTATCAGTAGTGCCGGGAGATTTAAATCTTTGAATAAATTAAAGATATCTTTTAATCCTCACAGGTCGTCGGTGGACGCCTGCGGGGGGGGGGGGGGCGCTGGGATTGGGGGGGAGGTACCATTGGGTGGTGGCACGGGTGCATTTTGGCCTACGGCGGCTCCCGCAAGGAAGACGCCTTCTCTGACCAGGGCCGGGTAGAGTATGAGTCTTGACTCCGTTTGCGCGCTGGGAGAGCTTTTGGTTACGGTTGCCAGTTGGCGGCGGTGACGTTCGTTTTTAAACGTCTGACACTCCATGTAGCTGGCAGGATCCGCTTCCCTACAGTTTGCACAGTCCTGTTGTGCCTTTCTTGGGCAGTCAGCTAGGCGGTGGAGGTCACCGCAGAGGACACATCGGGAGGTCATATTGCACATACGGTATGTGTACCCTAGCTGCTGGCACTTGAAACACTGTGATGTTCTCGTGGTCTTTAGGACCACGGTGACCATATATATGGCACACATCTCTTTCTTGTAAAACTTTTTGATTGTCGATGGTTCTAATTAAACTTATCTAAAGTTTGGCAGAGGCCTAATACGGGAAACCATCTGGCGGATCTGGACGCCGGTGTAGCCCTTATGTTCCAGGTCCTCTTTGATGTAGTCCTCCTGCAGGTTTGTGGGAAGACGTTTGATTATGTATCGCAGAGGCTGGTGACTTCTAGCGTAAAACTGTAGTTTTCCACCCCGGCGTCCTTCAGGAGCTGCATGGTTGGAGTGGCATCCTCCTTTCGCTGGAGGAAGAGCTTCAAGCAGTCCCTCGTGGTTTAGATCCTATATGTGTTGGCAGTATATGGAAGACCCTGACTTCCTGGCGGACATCGCGGATAATTATTCTTGGGGTTTCTGGTTGTGCCTGATGCTATTGTACTTTTTTTGTGGTTGGGTTGATTGTGATTGGGTAGGATGTGGTTGGGTTGGATGTGGTTGGGTTGGATGTGGTTGGGTTGGATGTGTTTGGGTTGGATGTGGTTGGGTTGGGAGCGGAAGGTGGTTTTGGGTGTTGTGACGTAGTTCTTGGTTGGGTTTGTTTTGTTGGTTTAGGTAGCCTCTTCCTCCCGTTCTGCTGTCGCTAGTGGGGCGAAACAGTTCCGCGTGGTGATAGTGAGGGGGTGTGGTGGAGTTGCCTTCTTGGACATTTTCCTGCGGCCGGGACGCTTGCTGTCCCGAGTCGCTTTTCCGGCCGCTGCCTCGGTTGCGTTTTTCCGTTGGGAAGCTGTCTTCCACCCCTCACTCAGCTTCACTAGCTCACTCTTCTTCATGGCGTGGTCTTTATAGCAGAATGCGAGGTCCTGCGCGAACTTGCCAAAAGTTGTGCAATCAGCATTTATATTTGCCAGTAGGTGTGTGTAGTAAATGATTTCGTTCTGTATATCATCCACTTCCTTCTGGAGTTTTTCCAGGGCTCGTGTCTTCTTCTGCTCCTCCTCGTCCATTTGTAGATTGTGTGTTTCGACAACATCTGTTACGGCAGACGTCATTTCCAGTCACTAAGCGTAGGGGATGCTAAGCGTGCCCCACGCGAGGTTTTACAAGATTAATTGAAACTAAATAATGCGTCACTGCCACTTATGCACATAAACACTTATTGTTTAACACAAAAAACAACACTATTCACACCATCCGTGCTTGAGCACAAATGCACCAGGAGCTACACTTCATTGTCCCCCCGGGTATGCACGGGAAAGTGTAATCGTGTAATCTAGAGCCGGCACTAGAAATTTACCGGCTAGTGGCGGGCCATTTTCCGCGCTCACTTACTACTCGAAATTTCCTAGCGCACTTAAAAAGATAACCTCACACTCCGATCTCTCGACTAGCTCTCCTCCTGATAGGGCGAGTTTGAGTTTTCAGTTTTCTTTACTAATAAATTTTGGCCTGATGCCAATACAAAGTGCCCGGCTTACAGGCTACAATTATAGTTTTGGGTTTATCAAAAACCCATACGGTAATCATCTTTAGGTCATCGAGAACAGTATTTGCTTGTATATTTGTCTTTCTTTGTCTGTTTCATTAGTTTTTATATATACATACACATTTATATACACACACGCGTTCACCCACACACATGCACACACTTTCACTGGGCACACCAAAAATATGCGTCCCAGTTCGCGCACTGATCTATTTACACAACACTTCACGTTTTACAGTTTCACGCTGTTTTCCTGCGCGGACGGGGTGCAGCTCCTGGGTGCTTTCCGAGGCGCAGGCCTCTGCCGTAACGTGTGTGTTGAGAGGGCGATATATTTTTTTGTAGGGTTCATACGTGAAAAGTTGAAAGGATTCTAAGGAGAGGATGTTGGAGTACCGCGTTAGCACCTCCGTTAGTAAAAGATAGGATGACAGTTGCCGCGCAATGCGCGGGAGCGGGAAAAGGTAATTGCCAGGACATGACTATGGCACGAAGCCCTGGCCATGACCGTGGGGTTTAAAGTTGAAGATAGGGAAGGAAGTTAAGGCGTGTTTGATTTATTTATTTAATAGTTTATTGTTGGTGTTGTCACCTGTTACAAACCATGGCGGTTCGTTGTGCCAATGTTTGTGCTGCTGCCCTCGGTTCGCTGGAGATCTCAGCCATTGAGGGTACAGCCCGTGGGCCAGAAGCATGTATGGGAGGGTTGGTCAGCACTAAGGTGATGTCCTTGTATATTGCTTCCTATTGTCTATGGAGCGCGGTGACGGATGCGTGGAGTGCTGTAGCTGTGGGAGAATGTCCTGTACAGTTGCATCAATGCTGCGTAGCTGCTGTTGTATGTCCGGGACTGCTTCATTTTTGGCCTGTGTGTTGTGATGAATGGTCTTGTGTGTTGGGGAATCTGGTGAGTTCTTCGCGTGTGGATGCGAAGATCTGTATGAACTCCGCAAGATGTGCCTGGATTATTACCAGGGCGCTGGTTGTGGCGTTGTCGTGGCGCAGTATGAGCTGGGTTATGTTGATGCTTGCCTGCGTGTTGTTGTTTTCTGTGATAGTTTCCAGACGAGAGTCAATATTCAGAACCTCTGAGTGGAGGTCTTGAACGGCGTCTCGTAGGATGCTATCGGCGACGACTGGTGCTGGGGTTGCTACATTCCGTTGCAGGTATTGTGGCCATGTGTCTGCGGCGAACGGTGGTGATGACTCTGAAGTAACTGGGGCTGCTCATGTGTACGGCCGCGGAGCTTCGGTGGCAAGTGCTGGAGTGCGTGTATGTCCGCACCGGGGATACAAAGGGAACTGTGCTTGTCCTGTATAGTGGCCGAAGCCGCTGCAGGAGGCACAGTACCGGCGGCGTCTTCGCAGGTCGTGAGCTGTGTGAACATTCGTGAAGCTCTGGGCGCCACAGTAGTGACACCGAGGTGGAGCGGCACAGTGGGTGGCGTCATGTCCGTAGGCACAGCAGCGGCGACAGGGCACCTGACGTTCCACTCGGCTAGCCTCTACGCGCAAGCCCTGCCCAAACAATACAGCTTCGCGCTCCCGTATGTTGGCGAATACTAATCGGATGAAGCTCGATGGCACTCTGCGAGTGATGATATGAGTGGCCCTCATTGCTGAGGTCCACTCGTGCTGTGCGGTGGTGAGAATGTAACGTGCTGGTAGGTCTCTGGGAACTCGCTATATGACAACACTGTGGCTCGATTGAGACGGTGGAAGGTTGATCAAGACATTGCTGCTAACACCAGGCGTGATAACGGAGGCTTCCGGGCGCCTGGCTGTGGACGGTAGTAAATCTGTAGCGATCTCCGGGAGCGACGTTGCCAGCGCCGCTTCCGTGGTACTACTAGTAGATGCGGCAGGAGTTGCTGCAAAGATCTCCGTAGGCGGGCCGGTCTGTGGGCTAGAAGCGCTGGTATCGGCGGCCGCTGCTGGAATGGTTCCTGCAGGAGCCGGTGCCGTGTTGCCAAGTTTCTTCCTACCCATGCCGAAGAACCGGTTCTGGACGCCCGCAGGAAGCTCCTCCTGATCCGCTGCCAGATGCAGGAGTGGAGAGGGCAATTGTATGGGTTTGAATCATTAGTTTCAGGAAAATTTGTATTTTTGACTATCCAAACAATAATCTATTAGAGATAAGTTCTAATATGGCATTGTCTACAGAAATTGGGCTCTGACTGGGCGCAAAAGTGAAGGATCCAACATCCAGGTGAATTAAGTTTCATAGCCAATTAGCGTTTAACAATGGTTGCAAATGAGACTCTAGGATGTTAAGTGAGCCTGTAACTCTTTTAACATGCTGCGTACAAAAAACGCAATTTAGTTTTTGGGTCTAAGAAATAGAAAGAATATTCTAATTTATTTCATTTTATTCAGAAGAAGAAGAAGTGTAGACATGTATGTTAAACAAATTGCCATGGAGTTTGCCATACATGATGATTTCGTTAAATGTTTTCCAACATTCTTTCCAACCAAATGTTGAATCTCCAACTGCCAAAGTTCAATTTTGACCTGCTCTCTCTGTCTCTCTCTCTCTCCCCACCCCCCTCTCTCTCTCTCAAGCACATGAAGGACGGTGCGTAAGAATCAAAAACAATTTGTGAGATGAGTTGGCGGGATAGTGACCATAGTTAACACTGTTTCTAGATAGCTTCTATAGTGATAGAGATCTTCAGAAGGGGTGATAGAAACTCAATTTAGAGAAATACTTAACTGACTAAACAACAAATGTAGCAAATTATTAACAGTAAATTATTCGTCTATTAAATCTATTCCACCGAGTTTCATAAACCATTCCTTAGCAGTGGAATAAAAATTTAAATCTATGTAATGTTAACTATCACCTGAAATAATATATTCTAAACTCATTCCACCAGGAGCACATTATCACCTTCCCAATTACCAATTTCACCTGCATTTCATATCATCCTCTTCCTCACTCTCATACCCGGTGCTTGGCTGACCACCCGCTTCCAGGTCTTCACTCTGTGCTGTGGACCATAGCTTCCTGTGCTCTGTGACAGGTGCCTGATCCTAGGCACTGGCTTGTAAGTCCTAAGGGGGGCAAGACTTACATAAGGGGAGGGTAATCAGGTAAAGAAAAAAAAAAAAAGAAAAAGAAAAACTCATTGCTCTGTAGGCACAATGGATTTGTACAAATTATGAAAATTATCAATTACACCGAATTAAGCCGCTTTTTAGCAAATATATCAGTTTGTAATTTAATTGCAATATCGTCCCTTAAAGTTCTGCATGAATAGTCTTTAAGTAAATTATATTAATGAGCAAATGTCTTATTCTTTCTTAATTTTTTAACATTTCTCTGTATTTTGTGCATTTTTTTATCTTCCCCTCTCTATAGCTTTCTGGCAACATCTTTTCTATGGTTAGTTAAGATTTTTTTAACTTTGGTTTCTGGTTGTTTGACTATATTGGAGCATATATTGATTCCATAGAGAGAACTATTCTGTCTAGGGATTTTTCCACATAGAAGAGATGGGTTTTACAATTATTCTAAATGGCCTTTATGAAAGCTGTCTAATCCTTGACCTTGTTGTGTATAAGGACTCTCAATGTACATGGGCCCAATGAAGTGTCCAAAACACGCTTCACTCCTCTGATTGACAAAGTATACTCTCAGAGGATCCATTGTGAAATGGTCACTTAGGAACTAATCAGGCACCACCTCTATTGCAGTGTTAAAACCAGTGTTCTCCCACGGAATGCTGTGAAAACAACTTTTGAAACACGTATTAGTGTTTTCTGGTCTTTTCTATCAGCTCATCCTATGCACAGGGTGGAGCATGCAAATCATGGAGAGTTACTTGTGGATCCTCTTCCACAGTGGCTATGGTCCATTCTTTGATTATTCCTATTATCGAAAAAAACCTCGAGGGCGATGGTGTGAGACCTGAAATCAAACAATATATGAGGGGTGTCATAGCAAGCTTAACAATCTCCATTTTTTGACATTTTTCATGTTTTATTGCAATATGTACTTTAGAACGCATTCTTTCAGAAGGTATATTCCATTTATGTCAAATTCAACTAAATCCCATTGATATCTCTGTCCAAAAAACTGGATTCACTGCAAATTTTACAAGCTCCATATTATATTCCACTGCAGCCTCAACAATCTCCAAGCTACCAATGACATGCCAATGCATTAGTTATGTGACATTAATGTCGCTTGCTTGTTACATGTTATTTTCAGAAGAGCAATCTTGTATTTATTAGGTAGTTGATTTTTGTAGAATGGAACAGTCCTGTTTAGATTAGTTTTAGGAAATCAAGGAAGAAATGTTCAAATCCCAGAAAATGGAAAAGAACTTTGGCCAAGAAAGCAATGTAAGTTAAAAATGATTTTCACTCTTATCTAGAATATAGGTTGTAAAATATGTGTATCTATTTATTTATTACTAACTTCAAAATGAGTAGCATTGTAAATTAATTAACTATATTCTAAAATAAGAACAAATTAGAAACTAAAAACTTCACTTATCTTAGTATGTTGATATCCTTTAGTAAAATTAGTAAAATAGAAAAAGGATATCAACATACTAAGATAAGTGAAGTTTTTAGTTTCTAATTTGTTCTTATTTTAGAATCTTGTTGCTTCACTGTTAATAGCTTCAATTTTTACTTAATTAACTATAGTTTACATAATGTTATTAGCTAAGCATTTCTGTGTTTTTTTTGTTTTCCAGATATAGACCATCAGATCTTCCAGCCTACCCTACATGCCCTCATATGTTCGGCTCTCTTAAACGTCAGACTTTAACTACATATGAATGATTTAAAGCAGTTTCATAATAAATTTTATTTAACCCTTGATAAGATACAACGGGATGCAATGATTCCAAAATTTTGTAAAAGTGTACCCATAAAGAGACACAGGGCAAATAACAATGTTCGTTGTGCCAAGACTTTCCAGACAAAATACTTTATAAGCTAAAATATGATATATACTTTATAAGCATTTGTGATCATACATTAATTCCAGTATGCTCAAATACATTTCAGAAAGCTCTAAAAATCACAAGAGGTTGAATTGACACAGTTTTGAAGAACTTCTGGAAAACTGGTGCTTGCCCGAGTGAAAATCGGGGAGGAGACAGAACTGTCAGATACATTGAGAAATCTCAAGTTGTAATAAATTTTATCAAAAGCCTAAATTCTGAAAATTTGCATTATTGTAGAGGATCTACTGTTAGGCAGTATTTGAGTGTATATATTAATAAACTGCATTTAATGCACAATGCAAAATGTCCTGATGGTCTTAAAGTGAAGTGAACATTTGTCCTCAAAATTTTTTCTAAAAGCTTCAATCTTGGATTTGGGCATCCCATTGCATCCAATTGTTCCAGTTGCATCCAATTAGAACTGAAAATTAAAAGTAAGGATAATGAAGAAGAACAGGGGAAACTCATTGGATAGAAACAAAATTCACAAGCTCAGAGTTGAAGCTTTCTTTGACCTCGGAAGAGAGAAAAATTATAACTTGATAACTTTTTGTATCGACCGCAAAAAACTCTTCCTATGCCTAAAATTCCAGATCAGGCATGCTACTATAGCCATCAAGTGTATTTGTTTAATTTTCAGTTACATTTGGCTGTTCCTCTGATCCTTTGAGAAACAATGTTTACTGTTATACATGCACAGAAGATGAGTATAAAAAGGTGTCCAATGAAATTGCATCAGCTCTTGTTCATAGACTTATAAACACTAACTTTAATGGGAAGGATATTATCCTCTTGATAGCCAATGAATGCTGTGGACAAAGTAAAAATGCCACAGTTCTTACTGCCTGCTCTGTATGGTTGTTAAAACATGTGCCAGAATTTATAAAAGAGTTTGAACTAGTATTTTCAGTCACAGGCCATTCATTTATACCTCCAGACACGGTGTTTGGTAATATTGAGAAAGAAATTAAGAAAACTGACACTATTGTGAATCCTAATCATTATCCAACCATCATATCAAAGCATTGTACCATATTGAAAATGGGAGAAGACTGAAGAAGCAGATTTTAAAGGAGCTACAGTGGAAGTGATCAAAGACACTAGTACATGGCATTTAAAAATATGTGAGTGCAAGAGAACTTTCTGGAAAAGGAGTGGTACAATGTTTCAGTAAGAGGAGAATCTATTTATAGAACTCAATTAGGAATCTACAAGATACTTACAAAAACTGAATAAAGACTCAAGACGTTTCAATCCTAAAGTTACAAATAAACTGTACATAAGGTTCAAAAAGAAAAGGCATCTGATGTTATGAAACTGTTAACCAAAAATTTCAGCAAAGAGTGGGGTATGAACAATGAACTGGAGTATTACAAGAATTTCTTTGAAAGGAGCAACTCCATGGAAGAAGGCTCTTGTAATGATGACCAGGATGAGTTTTTGTGTCAGCCATCTAACGAATTACCTTATTTTGTGGTGTGATTTAAAAATGTGTTAAATTCTGAATTATAGTTGTTATGTTTTTTTAGATGGTATTTAATTTTTAAAAACTGAAAGTCCACCTACTGTATAATTTTCAAAAAGATGTGCTGTATTGTCTTCAATTTTTTGTTAATTGAACAATTTTTATTTGGTTTCTAATACAAGAATTTATATTCTTTCAGTTCACTGACAGTCTTATTAAGACTATATCTGTTCAATAAATATTTCTAACAAATACAAGGATCTACATTAATTCATATCAAAATCAACAAGCTCCAAAGTAATCAATCTCCACTTTTATTTTGTAAATCACCAAGTTAAATACTACTGAACAACTCTGACAGTATGCTCACACATTTAACATGGTATCAACTTCATATGGCACACTACATAATCCCGAAATACAGACTGGAACAGTACTAAATAGTTTTTTGCATGTACTGAAAAATTTGTCCCTGTGGAGACTGTTAGTTTTGCTATGACATCCCCCATATACTTTTTAAATTTATTACCACCACTATCAGTTTTAAGCTTCTGCTAATTCTAGCCAAGGGGCCAAATTTGATTGCTGGTTCATGACAATAGCTTTAAAGAAACATTTTTCCACCGACACATAGTATATGGTCTTTGGAAACTGAATTATTCTTAAACAGTGAATGTAAGCTTCGCCTATCAATGTCATACCACATAAATACAGCGGGCGTTAATGACCACAACAGTTGTGCGTTCTAAAACCCAACCACTATATAACTACAGTATACAAATAGGCGTTCTGCATCGTAAACGACCTTGAAGTTTGATTTACTGTTAGATCTGAGAAAGTGAGTATGTCACTGTTTATTTCAATGACCATGGCCTTATAGGTAACCTTATAAGTATATAAATTAGGCATTGCCTAAACCCACCACACATTTATCACACTCTAAACTGATGGGGTATGCTACATAATTTCTAAAGCTTGCAAGGGTATTGTCAGGTTACAAATTAGAGCTAGCATTGCTTAGGATTTGTTCATTTAGCATTAATCCTACCATCAAAATTGGGTCCGTGTCTTTTCTACCTGATGAAAAATCCTTTAATGGTCTTAGGAACCCTGATTTTTAGTGCTTTATATATTTTAAAAACTGTGTAAACTCATAGCTAGAATTATGTCCTTTTATGGGTATTTTGTTAACATCTTGCAATTCGTAGAACGGTTGACAATGAATCTTTAATTTCCTTGGCATTTTAAAAATTTCTACTGAATATTTCACTCAAAGTCTTTGACAAACTTCATCTCTTCTTTGCCGATTCCCACAGTTTTTCCTGCGATAAATTTAATAGTTCTGTTCTTCATCTTATCCATTTCTCGTTTTAATTATTTACTTCAGAACATTTAATGCAAATGTTTCTAGGATTAACATCTGAGGACACCATTCCTGCAGAGGAGTGAGGAGTGTTTTAAGCCTTGACAAATTGACTTTAAAGGGGAAACTGTGCAATCATAATATAATGCTGGAATTTTTGGTACACATGTATTGTATCTTGCTGTGTATCAACTCATCAAGATTGTGTGGATTATATGTAGCTCATAACTATGAAGAATTATTACCAGGTAGTTTCACACCCTGATGTCTCGAAGGAGCAGAAAATTTTAATCATTTAAATATAGTTCTCAGTCTAATGTGCAATGTATTTAAAGCTTCTTATTTGATGCGTGAATGGAAGGTAAGTGATAATGTTGATCATATTCGTAAAATCTTTGCCAAACGTTTCTCCGGATAAATATTTTGCACATTATATTTGGATACATGTTATGACCCAAGTTTGATGTTGTCATGGTATAATGTTTCTTAAAAGTCAAAACTGTTCACAACTAGTTTGCGATTGTCATTACAATGAAAGTGGACTGATTCCAGTGCTCTTTTCTTTTGAATTATAGTGTATGCAATATAAATAAGAGGAAAATTATTGAAGTGGTAAAAATCAACAATTAGGTTTGGTTATATTTTATATTTGTATTAATCAAAATATTGTTGAGTTCAAGTGTGTGAAAATGCTTGTAGCCTAGACCTTAAAAGTACATAATATAGGAGGGCACATTAAGTTGATAGATGTTGTTGTTGTTAGCTAATGCTGGATTTCTGACAATGAAGTCATTAATCCTCTTGCTCTCCAATATTTTTCACTGATGGATGGGGCACTAGAAGTGGCCGGACATATTTGAAGGTGGTCTCAATCCATTTCCTCTTGCAGATCACCGAGGACAGAGTGGTGAAGAATATATCCCAATTCTGTTTAAATGTTTTGCCAGACAATCATGTCCTGTAATCAGCCTGAAGGTTGCAACTGCTGTTTTTCGAGGATACTCAGGAATTACTGTTTGAATGTTTGGTAGTTCTCATCTTTTATTCTTTGATTTTTCATAGTAATATTTTGCAATAATTTTTTTGAATTCAGAGTTGAGTAATCTTTTAGCTGCATAAAATGGTAGATTAACTATAGATTTTTGTACACCGCTGGTACCCTTTTTTGCAAGAAAATCAGCTTTCTCATTACCACTCAGTCCAAAGTGAGCTGGTATCCATTGGAAGACTAGGTATGTTTGAAGTGCTGTTAGATGGGAAATGATTTTCCAATATTCTATAATTGTTTGGTTTTTTGGTGACAACTTGGAAGTAATTGTTATAATTGCTGCCCTGGAATCTGAGAGAATAACTGCTTGCTGAAAATGAGAAGTTCTGTACAAAAGATTTTGTAGGGCCATTCGAATTGCTTCAAGTTCTCCATAAAAGTTAGTAGTTCCATAACTTAAAGATTTGTAATAGGAAAAGAGGTGACATGTGACTCCAGCACCTGCTCCATCTTGGTTTGATGTCAATGATCCATCAGTATAAATATGGAGCCATTCATGTTCTGGAAATCTAGTATGAATTGTCTCTAATGCCAATAATTTTAGAACACTAGTTGGAGTATCACTTTTCTTAACTTCTTCTGTCAAGTGTAAATAATATGTGATGTCTAATGTATGTGTCCGATTGACTTTAGATATGAAGTTTTCCTTTGAATTAGGAAGGTGTACATTTTTCTTGATGTCTTGAATTTTGGAAAGAAAGCTCTCCTGAGTCTTTAGTGTATATGCAAAATTTCTCTTGTGCCATGTATTGAATGGAAGTCTGATCAACTTTTGTGTTGAATAAGAGCCACTTTTTCTATTTCATATTCAATGGGGTATTGGTTGGTTAGTATTTCCATAGCTGCTATTGGTGTGGTTTTGATAGCACCTGTAATTAATCTCAGACTTTGGTTTTGAAAGATTTGAATTTGTTTTGTGTTTCTGTTACAAGAACTTCGCTGCAGTAAGTAAATAATGGCTTTATATATACATTGTATGTTGTGTTAAGAGTTGTTCTGGAACATCCCCACTTCATCCCTGTTAGACGTTTTAACAGAGAAAGGCACCTCTCTGCTCTTTGTATTATATTTTCTATTTGTTTGGTCCATGTAAGTTTGGTATCAAATGTAACTCATAAATACTTTGCTTCCTTTGTTTCTGGTAATTGTTGACCCTCAAAACTTAGTTTTATTTTTAGTGGTTTTTTTCTTAGTGAAAAGATTTGGTAGTTTGATTTTGTTGTATTAACAGTCATTAAATTTTCTTAGGTCCACCTTTGTAACCTTTGCATGGTTTTTTCTAGTTCTGTACTTTTGCTTTTTGGTTGCGAAGTCCACATTACTAAGTCATCAGCAGATAGTGCACACTTCACACCTGATTCTTGTATTTGTTGTGGCAGACATTAATAAATATATTAAAGTGTTGTGCTGAGCACTGCGCCTTGTAGTAAGCCACGGTGTACTTGTTTGTATTTAGATATATTTCTTCCATATCTGGTTGCAATAAAGCATTGTGTTAGGAAATGACATAGCCATGAAAACATTGGACCTTGTATCCCTATTTTTTTTACTTTCTTTAGTAGTTTTGTTCTGCATATAGAATCATATGCACTTTGGAAGTCATTAAAAACTGATAAATTATCTTCTTTTCTATTGAAGGAGTCTTTGATTTCTTGACTGAGAAGTAAGACTTGTTCATTTGTAGAGTGGAACTCTCTGAATCCAGCTTGACATGGGGATATTAAATTTTGTGATTCTAGAAACCAATTTAACCTGTTTGACACCATTCTTTCCATCCTTTTGCTATTATGCTAGTAAGAGCTATTGGTCTATAATTTTTATTTCTGATGCTGTTTTGTCTTTCATCAAGAGCGGGACAATTATTGCTTTTTGCCATTCAGCAGGTACAGTGGTTTTCCAGGATAGATTGTAGAGTTTCAGTAGTTGTTGTTTTGATGTTTTTCCAAGGTTGATAGATGTGAATACAGGATAATTCATTTACTTGCAATTCAACATAACCGGAAAGGCCATGAAATCATGCTATCTCCCAAAAATCGTTTACCTTACTTTGTTCATGAGGGGTAGTAAGGGGTAGTGATGCGCCTCCTATAGCCTCTCCTACCCAATTCCCATCCTCATCCTGCCCGTGGTGCACCCTGCTTTTAACAGATGAGGCTCTGGGGACCGAATCACAGCGGTATAACTGTTTCATCTAAAATGGAGGAAATGTCATTTACATATGTGCTGCCCTATCACAGCACAACAGCGTCCCTCAGAGGCACATGAGGGGAAGGTCGGTGAATCTAAATATCATCTATTTAGTCCTCCCGGCTAGGTCCGATGGACCCGTTGACCAACGATAGGTGTGGTCCCCCTTGCAAAATGGGGGTTTAAGTCGGGTGATGTAACTGCCACATTGTAAAACTGGTGCCCGTTAAGAAAACAGTTACATGAAAGCCACATACATGAATATGAGTCCTAAAGATAAACATTCCGGAGTTAAAACTGTCCCCCAATCGGATCTCCGGGTGGGGACATCTTTAGGCAAATTTCATCATTGTTCCAATACTTTAAGAATTCTTCAATGGAATGCAGGAGGCATGTCCCAGCCTAAAAAACAAGAGCTAATGAAAATATTAAAAGACCAAGATATAGATGTCTTCACAGTACAAGAAGCCAACATATCACATGAACAGGAAATATACTTTGAAATGGATCAGTACACTACACATATACTTCCAAAGGCTCGTCAAATAGCAAGTGGTATTCTTACAGGGATTAAAAGAAATATGAAAGCTACTATCCAAATCCAAAAAACAATGGAAGAACAAGATAAATCAGAAATAGTTAAAATTGAAGTATGGAAAAGTAACTACCACTATAGAATTTACAGTATCTACAATCCTCCAGACAATACACTAGATCTAAATTCTATTCCCATAGAACCCAAAAGTATTTTAATAGGTGATTTTAATGCACACTCCCCTAGGTGGGGCTACAGAGATATAAATTCAGCAGGAAGAGTCATAGAAGACCTATTAAACTCGTCAACAATGGAATTAATATTTAATCCAAATGATCCACCCACTTACCTTCATTATAATGGTTCGGGTACAAATCCTGACCTTCTGATGGTTTCATCTGACATAATTGACAATACAAAAAGAGAAATAATAGAAGACCCAGGTTCAGGCCACAGAATCACCATAAACTCCATAAGAGGTCTAATAAATAAAAGTAACAAACCAAAAGTTAAAACTTCTTGGAATTTTAAAAAAGCAGATTGGTCCAGTTTCCAAAATGAGATAGAAGGGAAGTGTAATATACTGTTAGAATCAGAGTTCAAGTCAACAGATGAAATGAATAAAAAAATTTGTGAAATATTATTGACAGCAGCCAAAACACATATCCCCAAAGGAAAGTTAAAGAAATATAGCTACTTTTGGTCTCCATCTTTATCTAAGTTAAAACACGAAAGAAATATAGCAAGAGTCAAAGCCGAAAGAACCAAGTGTCCAGAAGATGTACAAAACTGGAGAAGAAAAGCAGCCATTTTTAAGAAAGAATTAATTACAGCAAAAAGGGCCAGTTTCACAAATTTTGTAGAACATATGGACTATAGGAAAGATGGAAATAAAATATACAAATTCCTTAATAAAACAAAATTATCAAAAAATACAACTGAACCATTAAAATATAATAACAAAAGCTTAACTACAGATAGGGAAATAGCAGAATCCCTTAACAAGTTTTATGCTCAGTCACAAAGAGTACCCCAAGCGTATAAAAAACAAGATAAGGCTATCCAAAGAACTATCAGAGAAACTAGTAAGCCAAAAGGTATACGAAATGATATTTTTATTCAGGATTTTAATGAAACAGAACTGGATTTAGCAATAGAACAATTACAGAACAAAAAATCTCCTGGACCTGACAAGATCCATCCAGAGTTTATTAAACACCTTGGCAGGAAAGGAAAAGAAATCCTACTTAAACTGTATAACACGTGTTGGAGAATGACTGTACCTTCCGACTGGAAAAAAGCCATTATCATCCCGATTTTAAAGAAAAACAAACCCTCAAACAATATTAATAGTTTCAGACCAATATCTTTGACCAGTGTTATTGCAAAAGTGATGGAAAGAATGGTGGCATCTAGACTTAACTGGTTCCTAGAATATTACAACTTAATTAATAGTTCACAGACCGGCTTCAGACAGAATCATAGTACAAGTGAAAATGTACTCCTACTAAGCCAAGACATCAAGGAAGCTTTCAATAGAAAGGAGGATACCTTGGCAGTATTCATTGATTTTAAATCAGCATATGACTCAGTCTGGAGAAATAAATTAGTTGAGAAGTTGCAATCAATAGGTGTGAAAAGTAACATGCTTAAGTGGATAACTCAGTTTATTTCACAAAGATTTTGTGCCACAAAATATAATACATACATTTCCAAATATAAACAAACACACCGAGGACTTCCACAAGGTGCTGTTCTGAGCACAACACTCTTTAACATATATATAAATGACCTTCCATCAATAATAAAAACTTTAGAAACCAAAATTGCTCTATTTGCTGACGATGTAGTCATTTGGACTTCAGGCTCTTCAAAAAAACCTGAATTAATTAAAGACAGAATAGAAACAGCCCTAAACAAAGTACATGAATGGAGCTCCAAAAACCTCATGACTATCAATGTGGAAAAAACAAATTATGAATTATTTACACTAAAATACAAACCAGTTAATATTAGCATAAATTATAATGGTAAACCACTCAAAGCAGTTGATGATGCCAAATACTTAGGCATCACTTTCGACAGAAAGCTAAGTTGGAAAAAACATATAACAAACATCTCAGAAAAGGTTGAAAAGAAATTGCAAATCCTGAAAAGGTTAGCTGGTGCTAAATGGGGCTGCTCAAGGAGAGTCCTTAACACAACATACAAAATGTATATTAAACCAAACCTCTTGTACTGTTCTGAAGCTTTAATAACAGCAGCAAATGCTAACATCAATAAACTTGAACAAATACAAAATCAGGCTCTTCGCCTAATCACTGGAGCAGTTAAATCCACACCTATTGATGCCATGCTTGCCTTAACACGGACCCCATCAATAACAACAAAAATAGAAGAACAAGCATTGCTCCAACACGAGAAAATGTTACGACTGCCAAACTCTAAATGGACAAAAGAGAACCTCCCCCCTTCAATCCTTAAAACTCATAGTAGTTTCCTAGAAAAGGTAACACAGATTAAATCCAAATTGAACATTCCTAACACCAGAGAAAATCTACTTATTAGAGAAAATCCATTGGAATTATTGCAACCTACCTTCAATTTGGAATTAATAGAGGAAATAAGTAAATCAGACACACCAAAAGAAATACAAAAACTTCTAGCTCTGGAAACAATCAATACTAGGTATCCCACAGAAGAATGGCTGCACATATATACTGATGGATCCTCGAAGGAAAACCTTACTGGAGCTGGAGTTACATGTTCACATTTTTCCTTTTATCATTCTGTTGGCAGAGACACAACAAATTATGATGGAGAAATAGAGGCTATATACATTGCTCTCCGACAATTATTAAATCTTCCCTTAAATAAATTTAACAAGGCAGTAATTCTTTCGGATTCTAAAGCTGCAATTCAGGGAATATGTTCAAATACTACAAAGAAGTCAACAAAAATTAGAGAATGCTACAAAATGTTAACACAACTCCAAAAAGTTAATAAGACTGTTCATCTCCAATGGATTCCAGCACACTGTGGAGTCATGGGGAACGAAGCTGCAGACTCACTTGCAAAGAAAGCCACAACAATAACACAAAAGTCTAAATTCAATTTCTCATATTCCTCAATAAAACGCTTGATCATTAAAAATTTTTGTCATTCATACCTACAAGAAATAGAAACAAATGCCAAAGATAAAAAATGGATTACACTACTTTCCAATCCAGATATAATCCCCCAGAGACCAAGGAAAACAGCTGTTGCAGCCTTCCGACTATTGACAAATCATGACTGCTTGGCAAGTCATCTCTACAGAATAGGTATCTCAGCCTCACCAATATGTGTCCTGTGTAACGATCCAGCAGAAATGAATGAAGAACACTTGAAGACCTGTGAAGCATTAAGATCAGAAGAAACTACAGTTCAAAAGTATTGGAAAGCACGAATGCTAATGGCTTCATTGCCAGATGCAAGGCACTAGAAAACAACAACAACAACTTTGTTCATGATAATTAGAGGTTGTATCAAGTTGAGTTTAAATTGTATTTTATATTAATATGATCTGATTACTTCAATAGAATCTTTTCCTCGCTTAAGGTTTAAAAATGATCTGACTTTTGAAGGGAGGGGGGTGACCAAATACTGCAGTTTAAATGGTGACAAAGCTGATTGCTTACTTCCCCCACCTTTCGCTGAAAAGTGAAAATATGCCTAACGATACATTTTTCATTTCTGTGATGCAAACCATGAAGGAGTTTGTCCAATATTCCATGCCATACTTGATGCCTACGAAGAGCATGAGTTGTGGTGCCCATTATTTTTGTGACTCCAGCCATGTGCACGCAAAATTTGTCGACGATTATCGCAAAGCAAACATGCAGTCCAGCAACAGAAACGAAACATGTAAGAAACACCTGCTATTTAATGAATAGTGGATTCTTCCGGACTGATAAGCCGTGGTCTGCTGGCAATTTGATGTCCAGACATATCCTCTACATCTGCAGTAAACATCATCAGTGCATGATCACAATCCTCTTGATGAAGGAATCAGTTGTGACTAAACCTGCACCAAGAGGAATGAGATCACACCACTGACGATGTTCACCGCAGATCTCAAAGTTGTTCTTAAGTCGCACAATCAATCTCCCCTGGAGAATCTTAAGGAAGCAATCTCAAACAATGGTAAGCCAACAACAAAAGAAGGTTAGACTCAAGATTCTACAACAGGCATGAGCACAAGCGGAGAGGTAATGATTGAACTCCCTTACTCACCCCACATTCTCTTGCCGAGTGGGGAAGGTTGTTTTGATGTGGATTCGTTCCACCTTTGCGGTATGATAATTTCTACACTGGTATTATTTTGTTTATATTAAACATTTTGCATACAACAATATTTACAGCCACCTACTGTGGTTAGGCAAATTACATAATATTCAAGTTTATAACCTTCCTTTATCTTATGCACATAACATTCTTACGCTGCCTTATGATTAACACAGTTGTTTCTCTTTCACAAATTGTAAAGTTTCATTGCAATTTAACCTTAAAATATTTTGAATATATTTGAGTAATATAACAAATTGTTCGATTTTAAACTAAATATTGTGTTCAAACTTTGAAACGTGAAATGCAATAGTTTATATTAAACAAACTAATGAGAAACTAAACCACTGAAAAGTATAATCATATTGTCCCTTTTATACGCTTACAAGTTCAGAAAGTACCCTTCGAAACTGTAAATAAATACCTGTAAGATCACCAAAGTTTGCTTTATGCTTTTGATTAAAGTGGCACTTGATATTGTAACACTATATAGTTGCAAATTGAAATTAAACACCAAACTTTCCTGCTTTTGTAACTGTCAAAAACTTCTCTCTGCAACTCTTCAGAAACACATGTCCCATACTCGCCGCTGAAGCAAAGGTAAAGCTGAACAGCAGTGAAGGGGTGGGATGGCCGGTGGAGTGAGGCAAGAAGGCGTTTCAGTGGAGTGGCCCTTCTGAGCTGATTTTGACCATGCCTGTCCTACACCCTTGACAACCTTCGAACAACTAAAGTCCTCCACCAATAACTTTCTTGGATATTAAAAGTAAAACGGGAATTAAAAGGAAATCCAAAATATCTTACCATATTACAAGTCCAGAATTTATAAATGAATTTAAAGATAGGAAAACTGTCCGCACTAAAATGACAGAGCAGCGAAAATTACTATTATGCGACCACTCGACGCTCCTTAAATCTTGTTTACGACGCACACGCACAGCGTACACTGACAGACTGGTATCTGAAGTGTAACTCACTGGCTCTTCTGCCCGGAAAATAACAAGAACCTTGCCTATGATAATGAGAATACCTTCAAGGAATGCTAACAGTGTTACAAGGAATGGTAGAGTTGCGTGCAGTGCCTGAATTCTACAAGCTGGTAGTTGAATCTAAACAAAGAATAGCATGATCGGAATAGTACACCCGTGAGCAAACATCACCTGTGGGATTCAGGAGACAAATGCGAGATAAAGATAAGACTGGTGTGCCCAGATTACACTTTCCTTGTGGCATGACTTTGAGTCGGCATCCTGATACACTTTATTTGGGATTTTCGCTCAAATGTAGCCCATTTGGCCTGGATCTGTATATTTTGACATAGTAATAGCTTAAATTTTTATTTTTAAATGAAAATTAAAATATAAGACACGTCGAATGTGCTTGTGTTAAACTTGTGTTAACATCAAATTTCATTTTCATATATGAACATTTCCACCTTAAAGTAGGTAAATGGAAAGGCAAACGCACACTGCTGAAGCTGAACTTACGCGCGAATTAGATAAGGATAATGGTTACTGTAAGTCAAGTAAAATACAAAATAATTTAATTTCTCTGTGACATTCCGTGGACCCCTAAGAAATCGTCAGCGGACCACCTGTTGCGAACCACGGGTTTAGAGGAAGTATTCGATATTTGTAGACAGGCTTCACACCTTTTGCGGCTGACGGATTATTTTACTTCCATCCTGTATATTAAAGTGTCATTTATCAAAGTATCTACACTTTAATCCCTAACAGTTTGTGTAATGATTTAGAAATTGCGTCTGGTATTCCTCTACCCTTTGGTACTTTCTTAAATTATAGGTTTTAAAGTTTTTGGTAAATTCGGAGACACAAAATTAAATAAAACCAGAGTTGCTATAAGAAAAATTTGAGTTGGTACACTCACAAATTTTTCCTCCCGTTGCAACTTCAGATGCTGCCTTATATAGTACAATACTAGTATAAAACGTGATTACTCTGTTCACGTTACGCTACTGAAATATATTTTTGACTACAGATAATCATATATTCAGCAAATGATCTTGATTACATACATGCTAAACAAAGCACAGCTGTTCTTATATTAAGTCACTTGTTACTAATGAAACCCTGCCGGAAAATAGAACACCAGGGATCCCGGGTTCGATTACTGCTGAGGGTGGGAACCTTGCTCTGGATAAGATTATCCCCTATCATACCCAGAGTCTGGAAGCATGAATGAGAGTGTGAATGTGTTTTTGACTCTGTGTGTGATCATTTACAGAAGCCAAAAAAAAAAAAAAAAAAAAAAAAAAACCACTGTGTACGCGTCATATGGAATATTAATGGAGAGAGAGAGAATAATCAGATATTAGCAAAGATGATTCGTACATGCTACACGGCAGTGAATTGATAAAGTTTAAGATGCCACCTCGTATACTTCGAAAACAGGTGATACAGCAAATAAGTTAAAATATACATATACCTACTCAAAATACGTCTGCAATGTGATATTATGGTTTTGTCACAGAGAATTTCACAGATATATCTACTTTTTTCGTCACACAAATAACTTAAATTGTATTCTAATTATAATTGCCCAGCTGTTTTTGAGATAAGAAACAGCTTTCTTTAAATTGGGTATGAAAGATTTTCGTATCTCATTCTTCAAAGACGTTGGATCTAAAAACAGTTTGATGTTCATTAGTCTTTTCGTTTTGAGTTATGCTGCGCGCGCATGTGCACTCATGCACGCGTACTTAAAAGCAACTTCTGGTTTCCTTGTAGCTTCATGCATACATTAACATACGCCACAAATTCAAATTTGAAAATTACCACAAAATTTCGGTTCAAAATCTAGGTTCACAAAAATGCCAGTAGTAGTTTGGAAGTCTCCGCGTAGATGGAAGATAACGTTTCAAGAATTTGAAAATTACCTACTACTGAAGAATAACAAAAGACACGCAATAGACCTGAATGATAATTCAAATAGGTAGTGTACCTCAAGAAAGTGATGTTGAAACAGAAATGTTGAAACCATTATTGTTTTGTGGAATGAGTTAAATGTACCTCAATTTGAAATACTGCCTCTTGGTGTCAATTTCGTGAAAGGAGAGTTAGAATAAAGCTACGTAGGCTTTCTCGGCCGGCGTCTAAATTGTAGAAACTTTGGAATCTAAAGCAATGCTTGTAATCAGTAAAACGTACCTACCTTGCAGAAAAGCAGTGGAGTATTCTGTCGCAGGAGTCGTCCGTTCATATGCAGGACTTAAACTGTACTGAGGAGTAAGGTCATCAAACCAAGGGAATGATGTCAAGCTTGCCAAGGCTCCTCCAAGTCCAGAATAATAATTTACACTAGATGGACAATTCATGAGGATGATCGTTGTTCTAACGAGAAATTATATTTAAATGTACAATTATATAACTACCACTTGCAGAAAATAATAGATTCTAAACAATTCGTGTATTAAAACATGCTAGAATGTAAAACTTTTGAAAAAAATTAACAGGTACTATGGAAGTAACACAGGAAAGATAAGAATACAGATAATAATGCAATGTATTTTGTTATAATGCTTAGCCTCGGTATAAACAAATCCAATTTAAGCCTCTCTCAATCCGCTACCATTTATTTGAATATCTCTCCTACAAACCGATCTTGTAGAAGACATTTTTCTGTGTACTTCTTAGTAATCGAGATAAACGTTTGCAAAAATGTCACTACACATTTTGTTGTGCATACAGGAGAGATGCAGATATCTGAAACGATAGTTATATATTTAAAAGCGTCACTATATGCTGGTTTTGAAGCCCCATTCTTTTTTATGACATCGCGGTGAACATATGAATTATGAAAAGCAGTTCAAAAGAATGTAAAAGTGTTGAAAATTCAAACCAATAACTTTAGATGTCACAAAAACAATTTTGAAATAAATTGTGTGTCTTAAGAGGTCTAACTTTTTGTATATTCAATTATGTCTATTATCGTTTACCAGTAATATAGAAGTTTATATCATTCAGAATACAGGGGACTTCACAGCATATTCGGCAAAATTCAATACATACAATTTATTACTCATTAAACTAATTTAAAATACATTTTAATATTTACATTTTTGAGAAAATTAAAAATGAAGAAAATATAAGTTTAAAGTTTACTTTGGTTGTAGACATTGACGCAAACGCTCCTCTCCGTCGAAGACGTCACCTTTAAGATCTATAAGATCTCGTGTTTGGTGTCCGGACTAGCTCTAGCAAGAGGTCTTAATCTCAGGGTATGCGCGAGTTATGGTAGGAATGGAACCAAACGAAGAATCAACCAACATATCACTTTATTTGTAAATTTCCAGATTTGTAGAGAACTGCCGACGATATTTAAATAGAATGTAACTTTGTAATTTCAACTACAACGTTATAACACTTTAACTTTGTCACCCTTTAGCGACCGCTGAATTATGTATACGTGCTAGCTTACGTATGACTCCCCAAGTTGCACGTGTACTCTCGGCTCGATTCAAGACGAGCGTGTCTTGCGTTGCATTTTGTTTTTGCACGGGCAACAATAAGGAAGCGATTTCCATTGGCTAACTTTAGAGCACGTCATGGTAAGATAGGAATCAGCCCGCTAAATCGTTGCACGTGTTTGTTTTTCGTGCGCGTCAACAAAGCCTTATCACTCTTTTAAATCTGCCTAGGCTTCCATTCTTGAGACTTTAACATATTAGCTTTATTACGTCTTCCCCTTCACTATTGACTAGAATCTCCTTTTGTTTCTTTCCATTATCAAATATATTGACATTATAAAATCGGTTTCAACATTCTACATCTTTGTAGGAAACTGCAATTAAGGGTGGTTTTTGTCATTTTGGTTCACTACTCATATTGGAGTAGTTTTTATAGCGGTGTGTTAATCGTAAATATTTTAAATATTGTAAATGTCACGTGGCACTTTATTTACTGTTTTCAGGGGACTCATATTATTAAAACTCAGCATGTCACTGCTAGATTGAATATGTATTAACGAAGCACATTAAAACACTATTACACCAATCATTTGCACTTCGGGCGAGAACCACTCTCCAGAAGTACAGGGAGAAAACAGTAGATTTATTGCAAAAACCAAGCAGATGACACAGATGCCTGAAGGATTCTGACAATTATTGTACAGCATAACTACAATTTTCTATGCAAATGTCCCTTATTTTAGAAACCAAATATTACAACGTGCTGAAATTTGTACTAACTAAACCTCATTTTAAAGAAAACACACACACCACACACACAGATATGGTGCGAGTGGTCTACAAACACGTGTTGTATCCTGTTGAGAACTGATACGTTCTGTGTCTATTGTTATCGGAGCAACAACGTTTTTTAGTGTGGTGTTCGTGTATTACTTTGATTGGTTGATATTGCAATATCTCTACAACCACATAAGGTAAGCTAAACTACATTAAATACGGTACCTATAAGAATATAGGTTTAAGTCAGTGGCGGCTGGCTGTGAAAAATACAGTGAAGTGCTACTTCTACAGATATGCGTTATGAACATACACAAATTTAAGTGCTTAGCCTGAAATTTGAGGGAGAGGTAAATATTTAGATTATTTAAAAACTCACCCTATTTTCTGTACATTAACCCCTCCCAGGGTTGCCAATCCGTACGATACATTTAATGTTTGTACTCATGGTTACCAACCCGTACGATAATAATGGGGGTGTACGATAATTTGAATGTATGGAAGTTCGATACCGGCGAAATATCATTTTCACTGGTTTGCCACACCAGCAAATGAAATAAATTACAAATAGCGACACCACTTTTGCCCTCATGACCTGTCTCCACTCCTCTAAGGCAACCATTTCCTATACTACTAAGCCCTTTATCCTCTTGTTACCAATGTGCCCAGATCTGATAATCTCAATGAAGAAGGCACTATTCATAAAATTGATGATCAATGGAGAAATCTAGGAATAAGCGATATTCCGTGTAAAATAAGGAACATGAGTGAACCTCACATTTTCTGGAGTGTTGTTTAATACGTGTCACCTTGGTGGAAATACTTATTTTAAGGAATTGGCGGAGTTTGCATTATCAGTGATTTCGTTGCCCCGCAGAAACACTTCTTGTGGAAGAGTGTTTTCTAAACTGGGTTTAATAAAAACCAAAATTAGAAAAAGACTGGCACTAGATACGGTAAATGGAGTTATTCTGTCGTCTCAGCTTATGAAGGAATGTGGTGGGTCCGAAAATCTGCAAGTCACCGAGAAGATTCCCAACAACAAATTTGTATAATGCTGCAATAGTTGAAGATGAACTTTCAGATGAATAGTGCGAGAAACATAAGTGCTGAAGTTGTAATACTGGTTGAGGTCATGAATCTTGTAAATATCAATACTATTACTTTCATAAGTGTTATGCTAATATTTTTATTGTTATAGCATTTGCTTTATGATGTACGATAATTTTATTTTGAAGCCAAATCGATAATTTTGAGTGGCTGGTACGATCATTTTACTTTTAAAGATTGGCAAACCTCCTGCATCATCTTATTCATTAGAGCTGCAAATCTGTCAATTATAGCGTCATAGTATGCTCGTGTTTCACTAATGGGAGAGAGTATGCCCCTTAGTAGAGCTATAGGGGCTAAAGGTGTGAGCCTCTCCTGTCATGTTGCGTTCTTGATGAACATTTTCAATCTTTTTAAGTACGAAAAAGTTCATTCTTCTGAAGAACTTGTAGAAGGTATGGTAAAAATCAAGCAGAACAATTTGCATGTCCATCAAAAATCTCGTTATCTTTTTCTAACCTCTATAGTATGTTCTCAGCAGTGTGGTTTTGATGAGAATCGTCAACACAGAAAAGTTGAAGTTCTTGCTTTAAGCGATTAATCTTGGTAAAAATTTGTGGGTAGCATTCCTATAAGTTTACAAGTGCACGGAAAGTCCTTAGCGTACTCTTCGAACTTCGAAGAATCGGCAAGGTTTAGTAATCGAAGTTTGTTGCAATCCTGAAATCTCGGTTGCATTTCCATCAAAATAGTTTCCAATATTTCGTAATAAAGGATACGATAGACGTCGAAAACCTCACCTTTCATTGCATATCCTCGACGCAAAGTTACGTCAGTGATACTTTTTTTTTTTTTTTTTTTTTTTTTTTTTTTTTCAAATAAAACTTTAAAATGATGTTCGTTCATCTTATTGTTTATTAGATTGAGTTGTATGTTTGCAGTACAGTAAACAATGTCCACAGATTTCTTCTGAAGAATTTCAAACGAAGTATCAGCAAGACGAAAAGTGTACAACTGCTAAAAATGTGAATTCAAAACGTTTTATCTCATTCAGGAAACCATTATACTGTCTCAAAGATTTTGGGTCGGAGTTATCGTTATTTAGAATCAATTCAAAAACCTCTTTAAGCTTGTTCCAATCGCTAATTACAACCCGAAGAAGTCTAGGACTAGACGACCAACGTGTAACAGAAACAGCTAGTATTCGCCTAACACCAACAAAGTCAACTGCATTTGTCCGTTTCACTCAGTGGTGAAAGAAAGAGAAAATGAAGTTTTGAAGAATGGGAATATAACTACTTTTGATAAAAAAATCTTATGTGTTGCACTCACATAGCTTTCTCTACTCTTGTCCTAATCATTCTTACAAACTCTTCTTCATGCCAGTTAAGTTTAACATTTACAGAAATTATCTTATTGCCCAGTCACAGCCGCCGCAGAGACAACATGGCAGGAAGAAAGAAGAAGAGAGCCACCGCAGCAGTCCAAGAAGCCTCCGGAGAACCTTCTGGGGAAACTGAAAACGCCAGCGCCGCCCCTGCCTCACAGCCAGCCTCCTCACCAACTCCATCTCCATCTACGCCGCCTGACCAAGGTATCTCAGCCTGCGACACCACGCCGACACCAACCACCCACCGCACACAGTCGACACAGCCAGAGGTTGAATACCGAACGTCCACAGAGAGTCATCCTAACCTCACGAGGCTGTAGAGTTACAGCGCAGTTGTGCGCGGAGTACATCGGCAGCTTCCGGACTCTCTCCTCCTCAGCGCAGCCCGACGTCGCTGGCCTTCTCTTATGAAAGCGACGCGCATCATCACAGCCAGAGGACCGTCGCCGCTGGTGCGCCTGGAGTTCTGGGATGGGGCGGATTACCGTGCTGCTTTGACGGACGGGCTTCCTGCCCTTGGGCAGGTGCTCCCAGTTGAGGCTAGCCGTGGTGTACGCCCTATTCCCTGCCGACGCTGTTGCCAGTACGGCCACACCGCCGACGCCTGCGCCGACGCCCCACGCTGCCACTTTTGTGGCGCTGGCACCTTCACCACATCCTGCACCAGCCATGACCTGACACGTCGCCCCGTGTATTGTGCCACGTGCAATTGCACTGGCCACTTCACGGGCCAGGCGGCGTGCCCCAGGAACCCACGCCGTCAGCCGCCTGCAGTTCACAAGTTGCCCACGCAACAACCACTCTCCGCCTCGCAGACCATCACCGTCACACACCAACAACATGTCAACACCAACCGCCAAACCGCCGACCAACACGACGCCGCAGACAACCAACTTCACACCGCTGTACTCCACAACACCGCCGCACTGCAGAAACTACAAGACACACTCCAGACTCTCACCGACCGGGTTGCAGCATGGGAGACAGCCCTGACTCGTGCTCTCGAGGACGTTAAGGATGCCACCCATAACCTGCAAACAACGCTACCTGCCACAGTCCATCAAGACAACAATAGCCTCCGAGACCACTTCAACAAACAGCTGGAGAAAGTAGTCACCTACATCAACGACTCACGCATACACAAGGTCCATAAGACGTTAGAAGAAATACTACAAGGACACACATCATCACTACAGACTTCACTTGCTCAGATTTTGCAGTTTCTGACACTCCCCAGACCTCCAGTCGGTCCTCCAATCGGTCCTTCAGTAAGACCCAACTTCCCCCCAAATCGCAGGTCAGTGTCAGGGCACCGCCATGATACTTGACCTGCCTAAGCCAATGACCCAACTTTAATATTTACCCACAATCATCCGGTTTGCTTCGGCGGTACCGGACAAACACCACCACTGTACAAATAAACAGTTTTAAAGAAAAAAAAAAAAAAAAAAAAAAAAAAAAAAAAAAAAAAAAAAACTTATTTCTTTGTAGGTGCAAGGGGAATATGGGAATACAGTAGGCTTTGACCAATAGTCAAATCCTTTAAAGTTCTGAGATTTCGCTCTCTTTGCACGGTTAACACATCAAAAAATGAACAACGATGTTGCATTTGACGAAAGTTTGTTTTGCAAAACTGACACAAATAACAAGGAATATCTCCGAAATGGTTAACTCTAAAAAGAAAAATAAATTATTTGGAGATAGACTGTGTGTTTTAGCGAGATCTACACTTTTGTACAGTAAGATTTGGTCTATCTGTTACGGTTTACACTTATTCTAAAGTAATCCAGAATAAATAGGACTACATAGGCTAAGGCGAGAAAATTAAAAATATACGTTTCATTTGTCATAAAGATATATTAAACATATATCATTATAAACAAAATCGTTAGGGCCATCTTCAAGAAATTCAAACTTTTCGAAAAATTTTCCATGTAAGGGGTAGTTTAGGGTGGAGCAATTTTCTTCAAAACCTTCGTGTAGCATTCTTGAAAGTCATTAAGCTTAAATACCAACTTTGGTTTTTAACAGACTTTTCCTTTTTTGAGTTATGCTGTCCACAGACTGACACACACACACACACGCGCGCGCGTGCGCGCGCACGCACGCACGTACAGACACACAGGGGCCTTTTTCTAAAAAATTCTTTTTTTTATTCAGGGGCTTCAAAACATATATTTCGGGTGGAATCTCACATCGAATTTTTGGGTGGAACACAATACTTCCTCTACTGACTAGTAGAGAAAGTAAGAATGTAATCCGTAACTCGGGGTGTTTTTAATGCTAAAATCGATGTTTTGCAATATTGATGCTCCTAGTTCCTGAAAACTGGCTGATGGAGAGATTTCATTACCAGTTTTAGATTGAGGGTAGGCAAGTATACAGTAATCACGTATTATTTCATCTGGCCCAAAAAATGTTGCCGACCAGTGGAATATAGGATGACAATGTCACAGCCAGACGCTGTTAGAAATAGTTTTCATAGCATCCTCGCGCGGCTAAATAACTAAACTTTGTTCAAGATAACAATACTGATACTGCATTCTGACCACGCACATAACGGGTTTCAGAACGTGTGTTCTTTGATATTCAGATAACGTCAAATGGGTATTGCACTAGCCGCTGTTTCTGTTAGGTTTCGTTTACTCGGTGCATATACATATTACTCGCACATATACAAACAGGGCTGTGCATAGAAAACAAGTTCAAATATCTTAAGGTGATTTCAGTAGCATTGTAAAGTACAATGTTTTAAGAATATTTAACCTTAATAAAGCGAGAATGACCTAAACACTAGCCCATTCAATATACAGCATAAGTATATAATATCTGAGATTATATACATAAAATGTAACGTGTTATGTTGACATTATTTTCTCTGCCCACTCTTCTTCAGGTATTCTTACAAAACCTTATTCTTTTATCTGTTTCATGTTAATCGAGATATAAACGGTTTTTATTATGCAGTTACACAAATCTATAAAGCGGGCAGCTACGTAATGGATTTGAAGTTCCATTCTATTTGAATAGTCATGAGCAGAAAACTGAATAGTGACTAAACAATGGAAATTAATTTGTTCTTCACACCAGCCGTGTGTCACACAAATATTGGTAAGGTAGAATCACACTGAAAAATTCAATGCCATAGTAGGACTTTGAATCACGGATCTTCCGGTCTCCTTCCGGTTGCTCTAACCACTGAGCTACCACGGCAACATGCCAGCACGACCTCAAATTCACCAACTGGTAAACCACAAGAAGATCTTAATTCCTATGAGATAATTAACCCTAATGGCGGCTAACAATGCTGTAAGTACTTAAGTCCCAGACTTCATGGTTTGGAGAAGTGTATCAACTATTTGATAGTTCAATTCAATAATTCAGAATGTCTAGGAAATTATTAAATAGTAAATGATGTTTTTTAATGAGATCTACATTTTTGTATAAGTTTGTGTCTACCTGTTAGGGTTTACAAGTTATACTCATGTTATTCGGAATAAAAACATCGAAAATAACGAAAAATGTTCTTGTAAAGGGTCATTTGGGTGAGAGGATTTGCCGGAAGATCTTTGTGTCGCATCTGTGGAAGATACAGAACACACTAAGTTTAGCATTCATCTAAGATTTTCTTTAGGGTTATTATATTCACACACACATACACACATAAACACACAAACACACACACATACACACAAACACACACATACACATAAACACACAAACACATACACACATAAACACACATACACACAAACACACACAAACACACATACACACACAAACACACACAAACACACACATACACGCACATACACACACATAAACACACATACACACACAAACACACACACATACACACACAAACACACACATAAACACACAAACACACACATAAACACACAAACACACACACAAACACACACATACACATACACATACACACGTACACATACACACACAAACACACACACATACACACACAAACACACACATACACACATAAACACATACATACACACAAACACACATACACATACACACATACACACGTACACATACACACACATACACACACAAACACACACATACACACAAACACACGTACACATACACACATACACACATACACACAAACACACACACATACACACACAAACACACGTACACATACACACATACACACATACACACAAACACACACACAAACGCACATACACATACACACACAAACACACACACAAACACACACATACACACAAACACACACACAAACACACACACAAACACACACACAAACACACACACAAACACACACATACACATACACACACACTTGATATATGCAGGGGGAGATCTTCACAACAATTTTTGAATGGAATGCAACACTTGCTCGTCGTACTCTAGGTTAATTAGTAGGAAAGATCACACTTATCAAATATTGGCGGGCTTACCTGACCTTGCACAAGTACTATGTTTAAACCTCGAATGATAGATTTAATTAATTTCATTTACTATTTATCTTTTGATTATGAAATTGTTGTGTAATGGTGTAAACATTATACAGTGAATCCCCTCCTCCAATGGCGTATGCTGGGGTTGTGACTTGGGCTATTACCAGGCCTACGATGGCGCGCCGGGGCCGAGTGGTTAGACCATTCGCATCTCACCAAAGCGGCCTAGATTCTATCCCAGGCGACTGCATGTGGGATTTGTGATGGACAAAACAGCGCAAGAGCGGGTTTCCTCCAGATTCTCCGGCTTCCTCCGCCATCTCATTCCACCACTGCTCTATCTTCATTCCATGAAGTCTCCACCTGTGATGCCGTATGTGGTAAAAGCGGGCGTTAAACATTACTTAAAAAAAAAAAAAAAAAAAAAAAAGAGAAGAAAAAACAAAAAAAAAAAAAAAAAAAAAAAAAGAAAAACCTAGACCTACGAGATCGGGACAATAAACGGTTGTTGATTAAATATTAACTTCATGAACAGTGCATTTAAAAAAATGTTCTTTGAAACAAGCTAAACAATAATTACAAAAGTAAAATGAACAATTTACCATACCTGTTTTTACTTTCTCTACTGATAAGTGGGGGAAGTATTGTATTCCATATTCCACCCAAAAATTTGATGTCGAGATTTCACCGGAAATATATGTTCTGAGACCCCAACAATTAAAAAAAAAAAAGCATTTTTAGAAAAAGGTCCGTGCGTGTGTGTGCATGTGTCTGTCTGTCAGTCTTTGGACAGCATAACTCAAAAATGAAAAGTCGGTTAAAAACCAAAGTTGGTATTTAAGTTTAATGTCTTTCAAGAATGCGACCTGAAGATTTTGAATAAAATAGCCCTACCCTAAACTACCCTTTACATGGAAAATTTTTCGAACATTTTGATTTTCTTGAAAATGGCTCTAACGATTTTGATTAAAATGCCATGTGTTTGAGATATTTTGATGACAAATGAAACGCATTCCTTGAATTTTCTGGCTATAGCTCATGTAGTCCTGTTTACTCTAGATGACTTTTGAATAACTCGTAAACCGTAAGTCATACACAAAATTTTACCATACAAAAATGTAGATCTCACTAAAAGACACAATTTATGTCTGAATAAATTTTTTGTAGAGTGAACCATTTCGGAGATATTCCTCTTTATTTGTGTAAGTTTTGCAGAACAGCTTCTGTCAAACGTAACGTCGCTATTCAATTTTTTATACGTTAACCGTGCAAAGACAATGGAAGTTTAAAAGATCTGACTATCGCTCAGTACCTACTGTATGTCCATATTTCCGTTGCACGTGCAAAAAAACAAGCAATAAGATATATTCAAGATGTTCTTGGGCTTCGAGCCAGGTGTAGTGATGAAGAGACATCGACATTTCGGGAGTGTGCATCTCTCCCATCATCAGGATGATGAATGACTAGCTTCAAATCATATTTTAGCAATAAGATAATTTCTGTGAATGTTTATCTCAGTTTACACGAAGAAGATAAGAATAATAAGTAGGGCTCGGAAGTTCATGCCCTAAAAACACTGAAATATGCATGCAAATATGCTCTTAAAAACTTGAAAATATGCCAAGAAATATGCACTATTTCATTAGAACAGTTCATGTCCCTTTGCAGAAGACGAGTTAGTGTAAATAATAAAGTTACCTTATTCCCTAGAGGTTGAAGCAGAAGTAGTTCCGTTGCTAGTATTAACTGCTAAATTGCAGTTCATAACCAACACTACACAAATTTCCAACAGTAAAACGTCGTCTCTTGTCTGGCAAAACACTTTTGTAACGTGAAAAACGTCTTTACACGTCACAAGATGTTATAGGGGCATATTTAAATGATAACTGTTTCACAGAGAGAGTCAACTCTTGAGACGGGAACTTCTATGTATATATATTTGTAATTTTAAGAATCAGAATGTAGATATAAGACTTTTAGGTATAAGTATAAGTTTGTATTATAAATTGTGAAAAGAAGCTGCCTCTTGAAAGTATGTTGACCTGAGCGCATTTCTGAAGGCCAGAGGACAAAAAAAATCTTTTGTCATCTCGCGCCGAGGGACGTTTTGCCTAAAGTCCAAGGACACAGATAGGGAAAATACACCCCTCCCCCATAACGGGACTAGAGAGAAAGTGCGGGGGTGAGATATATCAATAGGAAAAATTGGAAGGGAAAGGGGACTGACGGTCTGTTTGTTGCGAGGTCGCTACGAGGGTGAACCTGTATCGCGAATATGTATAATTTCGCGCCAAAAACGTCGATGTGTGAAAGGCGACAGTGATAAGCGTAAGCTGAAGTAAATAGCAATCGTACAACGAAATACCAGAAACTCGCTCAGGTCGGCACTTCGAGGCAATGATGTGGTGGAGAATAAAATTAGTAAACGTCTGTGCTGTGTCTGTCATCTAACCTCGCGCCTGAGAAATATCCTACTCATGCCTACCTAATCCCAATCAAGATCAACGCAGCGGCGCACAGCGGAGAGGCAGCTACTGCACCGGATGAGCTACCGAGTATTTCATGTGACAGAAAAGAATCCGTCACAAAAGTGGCACCCAACGTACACTGTAACCACAGTGACTGTAACAAGTGGTTTCACAACCCAGTTACAAAATGGCACCCAACGTTGTTACAAGTGGCTTCCCAACTCCGTTACACTCTCTTGGTGTGACAGATGGTTTTCTTTCGAGGATGTCTCGTATATGGCACATCTGTTTATAACCAGAATTTTTTGAAATTACATAATTCACTTTCTCTTTCACTTTTTGTCCTATGCTACCAGGAACTGAACTTAGATCACATATTGTTTTTTCAAGCACAGTAAGTTATTCATGCAAAGGAGATCCTACAGCTTCCAGTGCCGTTATGGCTGTTGGTAAGAAAGAAAAATGGGCAGATATGAAACTAAGATCCTTCTTTAATCCAGTGCGTGACAGAATATTTTGCACAGTTTGTATTGATGAAGCATCGTTCGAGTCCAATGAATTAACAACCTCTTCGATTATTTCTATGTACTCAGCATAATATAAAACAGCATCGACCCATGTTCCCCATCGAGTTAACACCGGTGCAGGAGGAAGTCGGATATTAGGTGCTGTTGATCTAAACAACTTAACTCTTTTAGGAGATTTAACAAAAATTCTCTTTGTACTGGACACAAATCTATCTACCAGTGGGAAAGACTACTCAGCATAATATAAAACAGCATCGACCCATGTTCCCCATCGAGTTAACACCGGTGCAGGAGGAAGTCGGATATTAGGTGCTGTTGATCTAAACAACTTAACTCTTTTAGGAGATTTAACAAAAATTCTCTTTGTACTGGACACAAATCTATCTACCAGTGGGAAAGAATCGCGTATTGTCTCAGAAATTCGATGAAGAGCGTGTGTCTAACAAGTTATATGAATTAAGTTAGGAAAAATACCTTTCAGAGTTTGTCCTGATTTTACCATATAAGGTAACAAATAAAAGCAACCAGTTGTATTCGATTCCACATGGGCATTGTAATTTCAAAGAGTCCATCACAAACTGTGTCACAGTTACATTGTCAGTAGCCGACAATTTGCACACATTAAGGAGATAAGCTGTAGTCTTTTGTTCAATATTTAAGGCACCCACGATTATATTAGCAATAGAACTGCGTTCAGAATCAGAGGTTTCATCAACAGACAACCACACAAACTGATCCGCTAAATTTTGTATATTTGACAATATGTTATTGTAACAATGCCCTACATAAGTCTTATGCAGTGTACTTTCTTCAGGCACATGTTGTTGAGTACACTTGGCAAGAAAGTTTTTAAATATCGGATTATTAATTTTGAACAAGGGAATAGTAGCAGCTAAAAACTCTTGGCACAAGTCATAGGAAAATTCAGTAACCCTACTTCCTAAACACTCTACTAATTGTTTTAGAACAGGTTATTTGTTTGCGAGTTTTCTGATTTAAATTCTCCTTATGTTTTACTGTGTTTATGTGCTGAACTATTTGAAATCTTTTCTCACTCCCTATACTTTTGTCACACGCTCCATAAAACAGTGCCCTATTATCTGTAGATATTAAATCACCCGAAGACTCTTTCTGTAAATTCATTAATCTAGCAGTCTAAGTTGGTTTTATTTTCGGCATTTGAAGAGCTTTTTAACATTTTATATGTCTAATTTAATTTGGTGGGAACCAGTTAACAACACTGTTACGTTTGAAGACCAAGAAGAGGCAAGCGTTGCTATAATCGTGCTACTCGAAACGTTGACCTGCACTTTATCTTTGTTAATACAAACCTCTCAGATAACGCACTGATTATTCTCTACGCACATACATATAATGAAAGGATGGAAACAGGGGTCTCACTACATGACTCAGCATTTCTTCTCGCCACCTGGCGAGTTACATCATCATATGCAACACTACCAATATGAAAAATATTATTCAGGTGGGAAAAAACCATAAAAAATCATTAAAATATGCTATATAGACGCTATAGTATTAAAATAATATGCATTTATCAAAATCAAGAAAATATGCAGTTATATGCACCATAAAATCACGTCCAAATTAACTTAAAATTCCATAATTCGTGCACATAATGTAAAAGCATACATTTTTAACCCCTATGAAAAAACATGCAAATGCATGAACTTCCTAGCCCTAATAATAAGGGTTTGTAAGAATGGTTAATACAGGAGTAGGGAAAGTCATGTGAGTGCAACACATCAGATTTTTATACATGCATTCCAGCCGTCTTTCTTTACCGGTCAACTGCGCTGCCACACTACCAGAAAACAATTTCTCGTGGTGTCTTCTCAATGAAACAAGTGTCATTTTCCAGCGATAGAAGAGCCAAATTCCTCAGACCAGTTTGTCCTTGTGCTGTCCGTAAATAAGATTTTATTAGTTTTAAGGCTAAAGAACTCCTTTTTGCACTTTCAGTAGTGGAAGGAAATGTTAAAAACAGTTCACATAGTTTATCAACTTCGCTGTGCATAATATAAAGTCCCTTTGATGTCATATAATTTGCAATGGTTTGAACGGACCTATTAGAAAATGTTCGAGGTTGGCCCCGTAACTCAGTCGGTAGGCTACCTGCCGGCTGTGCAAAGGGTCCCGATTCAATTCCCGGAATCGGGTAGAAATTTTTCTCCAGCCAAGATTATTCCTTATCCTCCTCAGAGTCTGCAAGTATGGGGGAGTGTGAATGGGTGTGTGTGTGTGTGTGTGTGTGTGTGTGTGTGTGTGTGTGTGTGTGTGTGTGTGTGTGTGTGTGTGTGTGTGTGTGTATGAATTAAAAAAAGAAAAAAAAACACTAAAGTTCACCCCCTGTTAAACGAGTAACACCATTGTCAATAGGCAACATGTTCCACGGAAAGGCCACCAATATGACCTTTATAGTTAAAGGCGGGGTATAAATGGAACAATAAAACTATTTTTGAGGTGAATATAACACTTTCAGTTCGTTTTTCAAAGATAGTGTATCGATATAGGAAACGTATGTTTCTCTCGGTTTACATAATACTTTTGTTAGAAAACTTTTATCCTAAGTCGCAAAATGTTTAGAATCCAATAAGGCAACTACTCTTTGATTCAAATCTTAGTTTAGTTTGAGTTATTAATGTGTCCAGGACTGCACAGAAAATCTTTAAAGTACGAAGAATGGTAATTATTATTAATTTATGCCAACAAACTTACTGTTGGTGTTTTTAAACACACAAGCCGTGTGTGGGCAAAGTTTGAGAGGTAGAACTGGAACTTAAAAATTCAATGCCACAACTGGGATTTGAACCACAGTAAGTCACTATTGGGGTAATTTGTCTCTGATGTGAGACTGCCTTTGTGGTTTACCAGGAGAAATACGAACTGGTTTGAGAATTTGATGCCATTCTGGCAGTTTGTCACAATAGCTCAGTGGTAGAGCAGCCGCCCGGTAAGCGGAAGGTCTGTGGTTCAAATCCCAGTTGTGGCATTGAATTTTTAAGTTCCAGTTCTACCTCTCATACGAAGAATGGGTTTCATCTTTACGACGATTTCTCTTTCTAGGCCTTACTTCGTCCTCTTTATTAGCAATGCTCATTGTTTCTGACCATATTTCTTCAAATCTATGTTTGTAATTGTTGATCTCTTATGTTTATCCAACGCTGTGATTAAATACGCTAAAATTGCAAAACCCGTCGCATTTCAGAGCGTTTTCTCAGTTGCAATCTACAAGTATGGCCGGCAATAAAGTTAATTTAATTCGCATGAACCAGTCAGCCACACATACTTATCATCATTGTTTATATTAAAATATATTTTTTAAATATCTTGTCTTTTAAAAGGGGCCCAAATGATCTAGCTGTCGACGGGGCCTTAAACTCTACTCACTCTTTCTTTAAGGATTCCTATTTTTGTTCTGCTCACACTGCAAGTGTGGAAGGGCTGCAGTAGGCCTTCTCTGTATTAATATCACTAACTTATCCTCGTAATTCAACTGCGAATATGGTTGTTTTACTAATTGTTTTATTACGCATTATTCATCCATTTCAAAGAATTGGTACTAGCAACTGTCTTGGTACATCGAACACTAACAAACAAATCTAATGCTAATACAGCTGTGTAGGACCGTAACAATCATGCAATAGTGAAAACAGAATGTCCTTGTTAACTTCAAGTCAATTGTGTTCACACACCACATTTTGGAGACGCTCGTGTGAGTATAGCGACACGGGATTCCGAAGCCTTGGCGTGCTTATTCCTGCATTCCCCCACCTCACTACTCTTAGCCGTATCGTTGTGAAGGCTGCGGCAGCAAGCATCCGAAGCCCTATTATCCCCTCTGTGCAATGGTCTGTCCCTTCACCAGCTCGTGTTCTTAGGGGAATGAAGGGAAGAGAAGAGACATTCTACGTAGTGTAACCCAGTTTTGTAAACTCCCGCCCAAACGTTGTTCTATCAACTTACCTCCAATGTTATTCGCGCATGCTTACTCACAGCTAAATTACTCTTCATTTCAGTTGTAAAATCGCATGAATCACTGGTTTTCTGTCGGCAGTAATGAAAAAATCTGATATGTTACACTCACATGACTTTCTCTGCTCTTGTACTAACCATTCTTACAAACTCTTATTCCTATATCTTCTTCGCAGTGGTGGCTCATGAAGTTTTAACCTGGAGGGGCTCAGGGATTCTGCGTTAAAATGAAGACTTGTTATGCTAAGAATGTCAAATCATGCGAAAGAAAAATACTGATGCAATTACCTTTCATTTAAACTGGAACTCCATACGACGGCTCTTCTCGCAGAATTTCTCAATTACGAGCTTGTTGAAGTCAGGAATTTCGGACACCAGTACTTTCTCTATCGATATCATGCCTAATGCAGTCTATGTGTCCTCATTCATGCGATTCCTCAAGAATGCCTTTATTAGTTTTAGTTTTAATCTTTCAGTTTTGGAGGTAGTCATATGGAGTGTAATTGGTAGATATTTCATTGAAGGCGGTGGTATCCAAACCGAAGGAAATAAAGAACTTCAAAATGTTCAAACAGCCACTTACATCACTTTCACCAAATTCTGGTCGGGAATAGAAAATCCAAAGTTCTTTCTTGAGTGCATCTTTATTGACATGGGGAAAGCTTTACAAAAATTATGAATGTCATCTAGGGATAACATTTTTCTGTATTCTTCAGATTTGGCCTGCAGAAACAACTTTGCGCCGCAAAGATTATCTGTGAATTCAAAACAATCTCTCATTTGGAAGAGAATTATGTTACAGATTTCTTTTGCAGCAGAATGTAAATTCTGTGTATGAAATCCACATCACTTTTTTGTTGTGGTTCCTCAGATGTTTTTTCAGAAGGCGTTATTTGGTCCCACATTTTCTGTACTACATCTTCAAAACAACTTACTGTTTGAAGTGTTTTCACATCTGTTTCTACCTTTTGCAGCTGATCATACAGAACATCAACATGAGGCATAAGTTTGCTGAAGCAGTTCTATCAATAGAGAAAAGTGTAGTCGTTCAGCCATTTTAAGGATTCTGCTGCCTGGCTGAATGCATCAGAATTACATTTCTTAGACTTTCCAGGCTAAATTTTCAAAACAAATTGTAAGCGAGATGGATTTTACCAACCTAGAGCGAAAATTCTACCTAGTTTCTGAAGGTCTTGGTATTCGTTCCTCACAAATACCTTCTAACACAAAAGTCCTTTCAGGAGAGTTAGAAAACATGTACAGATACCCCTGATGTTGTGGAAGGATATTTTAACACTTGAAATGTGAGTGGAGATCTGTTCCATTAATTTGTTCAGTTGATGTGCATAACAATAAATATAATGAGAATTGTTATACACCTCTTTAACTTTCACATTAACACCGCCTAAATTACCTCTAAATACAATAGCTCCATCATAAGTCTATGCTATTAATTTTTGGGAACAATTTCCAATCAATGGAAGCATTTGTTCCAAAATGCACTTTGATAAACCTTCTGCATTCTGCGATTCTGCATTTTCAAATGTCCAAAAGCGCTCGTAAACTTTGCCTTGAAGTTCGTATCGAAACACTAGCACTGTCTGCCCAGGGTTCGATATATCCGTCGTATCATTAACCATCCATGCGAGGAAAGAAATGAAATCCCTGCAAGCATGTTAGCATACTGTCACCGCGCCCGCCGCATCTAATTGCCGACAACCGTAGTGTCACGCATCGCATTATTGTCGGCACTACCGCAAAGGAGCCGAAGGAAAGAGACAGAGCATGGCCGCATTGTTGGGGCGCTTGCCGAAAGAGAGAAAAGGATAGAGGCTACTGGAATCTTCTACTTTGTATTTCACCGCAAAATAACTGAGCTTTCCCGAACTTTCCAATATAGTGCCTGGGAGATATAAATAGCGGTAAAGTGGACAGCAGGCAGTCAGACGTATATGAAGCGTTGAGTAGTGCCGACGGAGAACAGTCAGACGTATGTGAAGGTTGAGTAGTCGTGCCGACGGAGACGGACAGACGATGTGGAGAGTTGTGCCGACGGAGAAGAGTTAGTTCTTTGTGTTACGAGTTCGAAGCCGTGCTGTTGGAGAATCGGAAAAGACTTTCTTGTTGTTGCAACGAGTGTACAAAGTTACTGTTTACGGAAATAAAAGTGTTTATCTCGACTACATCTGTCTACTTTACTTCACACCCACCAAAAAAAAGTCACACTGGTGTCAGAAGTGGGATTCGTCGAATTGCTTCTAGTTTCGTTACTTCGTCGTTAGAAGTTGCAACGTTAGAACCAAGATGGAGGGAGATTCGGAAACCAGGATGGTGGCAATGATGAAAGAATTATTCGCCGAGCTGAAAGAAATGAAGACGGCAAACGGCAACCTCGCTGCCAAAATGGAAACGTCATACGACAACCTCGCTGCCGAGCTGAAAGAGATGAAGACGGCAAACGATAACCTCGCTGCCAAAATGGAAACGTCAAACGACAACCTCGCTGCCGAGCTGAAAGAGATGAAGATGGAACAACTCGGTGAACTGACTGGCGTGACGGAAGACGTGGAAGAACTCGGCGAAAAGGTGGTAGACCTCTGCCAGCACGTGGACGTCGTGGAGGACGACGGGGAACGTCTTGGCGCCCTGGTAGTAAGAGTTGACGAGAGCGTCAAAGTACTGGATGCCAGGGGCAGACGGAATAGCGCGGAGCCGGGGAGGGAGCACCTAATGGCCGAGGCGACAGTTGCGCCCGTTCCAGATGATGTGAGGGAAGACGTGAAACAACTCGGCGAACTGATTGGCGTGACGGAAGACGTGGAACAACTCGGCGAACTGATTGGCGTGACGGAAGACGTGGAACAACTCGGCGAACTGATTGGCGTGACGGAAGACGTGGAACAACTCGGCGAAAAGGTGGAAGACCTCTGCCAGCATGTGGACGTCGTGGAGGACGACGGGGAATGTCTTGGCGCCCTGGTAGTAAGAGTTGACGAGAGCGTCAAAGTACTGGATGCCAGGGGCAGACGGAATAGCACAGACCCGGGGAGGGAGCACCTAGTGGCCGAGGCGACAGTTGCGCCCGTTTCAGATAACGAAAGTGTCCGTCTCGGGGAAGACAAAGGGGCAGTTCAGGGACGTCGTCGAGGATCCCCTGGAGGAGTGTGTCGGGTACGTAACCAACCAGGATATGACGTGGAGGACGATCAGCAGGGAAGCGCACAAGCAGGCGAGCAACACGCGAGAAGCGACTTGGCGTGTGACATGGGAGGACCGTCGGAGCCATCCAAGCACCTGACGCATAGTGCCGTGAACGGAAGAATGGTGGACATCATCGTGGACGGCAGGATACAGGAGAGGCCGTGCCGAGCACGAGTGAACACGAGTGCAGCGGTGGACGCGACTCGCGCGGATGTGGCGGGGTTTGTTGCCAGACCCATCGGAAGCAAGGTGGCTGCGAAGGTGCGCCAGAGAGGTTGGCGGACATGGTACTCAGTGAGCCGTTTCCAAGTGCGCAGGATAACCCGTCAACACACCAGGGAGAAGGGTAACTGGACGAGGGACCGTCAAGACCGGCGGTACTGTTGCAGAATTTCGAAGCAGGATGGCATACATCGTCCTACCCGGACCAAGGGACACTATCCAACAGCGATACCTAGGATCGTGCCTCCTGGAGAAGAGGTTCGATGGGTTAGTCCACCGGGGCGCAAGGGAGATGCCGCAGTGATAGTGCTGGTCGGGACGACCAGCTCTGAGGAGGGAGCAGTGTCACCGCGCCCGCCGCATCTAATTGCCGACAACCGTAGTGTCACGCATCGCATTATTGTCGGCACTACCGCAAAGGAGCCGAAGGAAAGAGACAGAGCATGGCCGCATTGTTGGGGCGCTTGCCGAAAGAGAGAAAAGGATAGAGGCTACTGGAATCTTCTACTTTGTATTTCACCGCAAAATAACTGAGCTTTCCCGAACTTTCCAATATAGTGCCTGGGAGATATAAATAGCGGTAAAATGGACAGCAGGCAGTCAGACGTATGTGAAGCGTTGAGTAGTGCCGACGGAGAACAGTCAGACGTATGTGAAGGTTGAGTAGTCGTGCCGACGGAGACGGACAGACGATGTGGAGAGTTGTGCCGACGGAGAAGAGTTAGTTCTTTGTGTTACGAGTTCGAAGCCGTGCTGTTGGAGAATCGGAAAAGACTTTCTTGTTGTTGCAACGAGTGTACAAAGTTACTGTTTACGGAAATAAAAGTGTTTATCTCGACTACATCTGTCTACTTTACTTCACACCCACCAAAAAAAGTGGCGGCGCCGTGGCCGAGCGGTTAGCGCGCTCGCCTACCACCTAGGCGGCCCGGGTTCGATCCCAGGGACCCGCATGTGGTATTCGTGGTGGACGAAGCGGCGTCAGGGCGGGTTTTCTCCGGGTGCTCCGGTTTCCCCCGCCATCTCATTCCACCGGTGCTCCATCTTCATGTATCATCAGTGTCACCGCCTGCGGTGCCGTAGTAGTAAAAGCGGGCGTTAAACACCACAACAACAACCAAAAAAAGTCACAATACAATCTGACAACTTACTTTGCTTGGTTTTAGGAGCACCATTAAAAACGGTAGAGTTTTCGAAATGGCTGTTAAGAGCAGGACTGACTTTCTTACAAAGACATAGTATTTCTAAAAACACATCCTTATTGCTGGATGTGGTGGTTTCGTGATGACCGCGAAGAGGAAGATTACATGCACCACATAATTTTATGACATCTTTTATCGTTGACAGAACCTCGCGATTTTTCTCCACTGTTTTGTTGTGTTTTTTTACGGATTCCTCATAAGCACTACTTAAAAATGACCTAATATTGTACGCTCCTATTAGTTGAAAGCTGACTAGAAGAACCACCATGCTTTTTTATTTTTTTCCTGCATATGTTTCAAGTCACACACTCCGTACCTATTTGGTCCACGCATCATCACCACTACCACTGCCGAACAACAAACACACGAAACAGAGGAGCACGTTTTTTCTTCACATTTACTCAGCCAGGAAACTTTTTCATATAACGAATATCAAATTTTGGAGTAAAATAATCTCTACTCTTACCTGAGGTTGTATTTGCACAATATTAAGCTCAGGCCTTGGTCGGCCGCTGTTTTTAATCTCTAAGTTTTCTGATAATAGAACCGCTTTTAGTTCACAAACTTTCACTTTCTCTTAACTGTATTGCAGGGCAACTGACAGCCAAGCCAACTGGTTACTGACTGGAAATCAACAGGTCACAGAACTGTAAGCCCCAGAATATCCATAGAAAGAAAAATGCCATCTCCTTTGTACTTCAGATATACGCGTGTCCTCGGAGGTTGAAATTACAGTGGTCATTTCCATCGTTCGTATCTCCAATTTGAACCCAGACAATTTCAACTACGGATCACTTCTGTGTACTTAGAAGTAACATTCGGTTGTACAAATTTGCTCACAATGATCTAAAAATTATGGAAAAAGTCGCGCAAGCAAGTAATTTATAGTAGGTAATTCACACCAACTTTAACAACGCTACAGAAAGAATAACAACAAGTTTCCACTCCATGCATTCCATGACACCCGGGCTCATTTTTGTCACTGTCATAACTAAGTCTTAACTAAGAGGTCTTAACTAAGAGAGTGGGATAACCTCACAGCTATGCCGTTGTCATGGTTACCGACGAAAACAGACCAGAAAGTGCCCGGGCTGTCACAACCCGAGCCCGGCAGACCGTCATCTTAAAAATTAGCGTACTAAATAGGAGAAAAATGGAACAATTTTAAACATATTTTGTGTACAAGAAGTATACCTATATAACGGATATATTAAGACCAAAAAATATCATTTTCAGTTTTTAATTGGCGGTGGGGGGGGGTGCCACCCTTGAGCCCCCCTTCAATAGCCGCCCCTGATCATACTGAACTTTCATTACCTGACTGATCTCAATAGGTTTTGTACCTGCACCTCTCAGAAAATGTATGACAGTGTTGTCCTTTGTTGCTGCATATCACTATTGGGTCAGTAATAATTTTAAACTGGTATTGTGGCAACATTTCAACTTTCTGCAGTATGCTGCCAGCTATTGGGCATTCTTTAAAGGATTACTAACCGTACTGCTAACTTACAGAAAAATGGTGCAAAGATTCAGATTTTTATTACATTTGTATGGTTCTCATACTTTGCTGCACATAATAATTACAATTGTTTATAAATTATTTCATATTTTACATCATTTTAGTGACTGTCCCAATAAGTCAATAAATAGAATTTTTAAGTGAACAACAACATAATTTCATGCCTATCTGGTAAGTTTATAATTAGCTTGGTAATTTTATTTGTAGCACATTTTGGGTACTCATATTGCATAATCTTCTAATAGGAAGCAATAATTCAATTGATCCTATTGGAATTACGTAAACTTCCAGTGGAACAATTGTGTATCTGGATTCAACCAATCAGCCTCAAAATGGATTTGCATTTGAATGAACTTATCTTCAAAAGAATCAGACAATACTGCTGATATGTCTTCCCTTCTTCATTATTTTGCAGGTATTTATTTGGACATGGAAGAATTTTGAAGTGAGTCACCGAATCTGCAGATAAGGAGAGGAGCCAATAACAATGAAGCCTGTAGTTCACAGAGGCAGAGGCGTGTAGGCGAGCTTGAGCTTGAGCTTGAGGTGTATCATATGTGTGCCTGTCCTTGTCAGAGCTCAACTACTAATATGATGGGATGTGGAGTTCACAGAATGGTGGGTGTAATTGAGGTTGGGATAGTGAAAGGAGATAATAAGATTTGCTCCTCAATGGCTGCAGATCAGGGTGCAATGGTTGTTGTGCACCACTCGTGGCATAATTGTATCCAAATAATCATGGGGGCTGACTTTAAATTTTCAAATCCAAACATCTCTTGGTAGGATTGTGTGAGAGCTCAGCTTTTGCTGCTGATAGATCAGCTAAACTGTTACTGGATATGCCCGCATTTTACGCAGGAAAGCTGGTGATGCCTAAATTGGCATGCTCTAAGTTATAGAGAGACCTAAGAGACCCAAGAGACCTAACAAGGGCGCTCCAATGGAATGGCAATAAGTTGTAGAATTTTGAAGCCCTGATTTCATCCTCCACACATGGAAGAGATAAGACCTCATGCAGTAGTCTCGTGGGGAAGCAACAGTATACAGAATAAATTATCCGAAGGCCATTGCAGTTGCAGAAGATTTGAGTTGTGGCCATGTCCCAGAGCTTGCAGGTGTACAAGAGGATGGGTATTATGAGAACCCAAAAAAGGTGCAACTTCAACGGAACAGGCATCCCAGGCCTTAGCATAGGGTAGAATGAGGCTGTTGTGGACTGGATGTGACAGTTCACTGATGTGTTCCCTGAAAGTCAGACCCTTATCAAGGTTCACTCCTAGATAGGTGGAGATGGTATTCATCCATTCTATCCTTCTCCTGAGATAGATGAATGTGGGAAGTTTGTAGGAAAGGGATGCTTGGAGAAGAGAATGGAGTGGTTTTTCTCCAGGTTGATGGGCAATCACCAACACCTGCACTATACTTGGAGGAAACATCCTGCTTGCATATTTAGGTCATATTATTTGCTTTCTGTGGTCAGTCTTTTGTCAGCAGCAGAACAATCATATTTAAGTAGAAAATGGATAATAAATTAATATTTTCACACTGCAAAATGTCTTGCAGTAATAATCTTTGTGCTAGAAAGGAATAACTCACCTTTGGCTACCACTGGAAATAGGTACATGTAATTTTCATAAGAAATGCTGGATATCATCTTTAAATGCTAGAGGTTATTACCACCCAACTTTTCCATTGTGGCATTTTGTGAAACAGCTAGCCATAAAATGATATGCTTTTGTTATTGTGAAGTATTCTCCCAGACAAAATGATCTGCATAGCAATTGTTGCAACTCTTTTAAAAATAGATTGCAAAATCCCTTTCTAAGATGAAATATTGTCCTACCTGAGTATGATACAAGGATAAACTAGTAAGTAATAGTATATTATGCAACAAGAGCATAATGTTATCAATTAAGATGTGAGTATATTTTATGAAACAAATGGTAGTTTGTTTCATAATATTCATACAAGCATCCTAATTGCCACTATACTCAAGTTTCATATGACTATTTCTGCTCAACCATGAACTGAACTAAGTTTAAAACATTTTTAAAATGTATTTAATATTCTACGCTACATGTTATTGTCCCTGGTGTCCGAAATTTTAATAATGCACCTATTTGTTATTCAATTGTATATATGAGAATCGATACTTGTGCCTTCAACTTTTATTATGTTAGCCTTGACAGCATGATACAGGGAATTGATAGTTTCACCTTCAGCTGCATGGGAGTGTGTGCAGATGGTGAAGTATTGATGGCAACAGGCAAATTTTTTGACTGGTGTTAGCAGTATCCACCTTTGATTGGTAGATTAACAGCATTGTTATGAACTGATGTACCTTTGATTGGTAGATTAGCAGAGCTGCTATGAACTGGTGCACCTTAGGTTGGTGAATAGCACTATTGTTATGAAGAGGTGGTCATAGCTAACGAGGAAACATGCTATGGTGCGAATTGGAGTTACATAGTTATGGTAGTCTGATATATGGCTAACATTGTATAGCATCATGATAAAACTGTATCTTTTGTTTGAATTTAATGAGCAATTTTTTGGTTGTTTAGATTATGGATGTATTAGGTGATTGTGATTTTACTTCATTGGGCCATGACTGGACTAGGAGAATTACTACATTGCAGTTCACGCCATAGCCTGTGTTTTTTGTTAGCTATGAGCTGAATATAATGAGGCCATTGCAGTAGCATATAAGCACTGCATTATAGCATGGTTGAGCATAAAGTTACTTTTAATGCCTTAAAACTTAAATTGCATAAAATGAGGTAAGTTGGCCATTATTACTGAGCAAATGCATCGGAAAGGGAGAGAAGCTTTATAGAGTAATATAAAATAAGTTGTCTTTTTATTCTTTGATTTTTTATAGTAATATTTAGAAATAATTTTTTTGAATTCAGAGTTGACTAATCTTTTAGCTGCATAAAATGGTAAATTAACTATAGATTTTTGTACACTGATGGTACCCTTTTTTGCAAGAAAATCAGCTTTCTCATTACCACTCAGTCCACAGTGAGCTGGTATCCAGCAGTTGCAACCTTCAGGTTGATTACAGGACATAATTGTCTGGCAAAACATTTAAACAGAATTGGGATATATTCTTCACCACTCTGTCCTCTATGTGATCTGCAAGAGGAAATGAATCGAGACCACCTTAAAATATGCCCGGCCACTTCTAGTGCCCCATCCATCAGTGAAAAATATTGGAGAGCAAGAGGATTAATGACTTCATTGTCAGAAATCCAGCATCAGCTAACAACAATAACTTGTCAATAGTTTTCAGCTATGTATTTAGCTGAAAACAAAAGAATAACTCAAAAATAAGAATAACTTCTCTTTATTCACTATTTCAACCAAATGCCAAATAAATATAAAAGATTTGTTTTACCTTACATTGACAGGAATGGCACAGTGGCCTTTTGCTTACTTTTTGCTACATGCTACAAATGGCAGAAAGTAGCTTCAAGTAATAGTAATTTACTTACCTTTTTCACATAAAACAGCCCATTTCATAGATTAAAATTTTGTCTCATTTTATTACAGTGAAGGCAGTTACATGTTGTGGATACGACTTTTACAAACCAATTTTGAACATCTCTAATCCATTCAACATGCATACACTGCAAAACAGAGTAAACGTATATTCCTTTTGCTTGTTTAAACTTACAATTTGTTTCAACACGTGCAAGTGGTGCACTGTTTACCATGAAAATGAGCACATATGCTTTTAAATTTTAGAGTAATGCAGAACAAAAGGTTATAAAATATGTAATTATACCTAAACTCCACAAAAATAAATTAATACCTATTAATTAAAATGAATAAATATGCACCCAAAGTCTCATTTGTGTTATATTCTTTAAATTCTAGAATAAAATATAATTTCTGTTAGCCATAATAGGAATGCTAAAGAAGGATGATATACAGTACCATACATGTGTTGCAATAATACAAAATAAGCTCATCCTTTCAGTTTTCAGTGCAATCAAGGATTCTGACATTTTTAGTACTCATTATGTGTCAAATTTCTAGATGATAATTAATGCTTATAACTGTTGAAGCAATGTCACCTTTGGACAATAGTTTTCTATATAAATATATGTACATTCTCCACAACATATTTTAAATGCTTTCCTTATATTATGTGTATTTCAAACTAAGATATTAGAATTACTGATGGAGAACCAGAGAGGATAAGTTTTATTGAAGCTTATTAAAATAAAGTATGAATTTCAGAGTTTCAGCTTTGTTTTTCCTTCTCTTCACATTGAAAAATGTAATTTGTTTTTTAGGATATATAGGATAAGGTAATGCTTAATAAGTTGCCACTATAATAGCTTCAGGCTACACGTGTTTACAGAGGCTACAAATGTACAGTCATCAATAAATAATAGTAAATCATGTTTTCTTGTAATGAATTCATCTATAAATATATATTAAATTACACTGTATGTATTTTAAATTCTGGAATGTTAGTTTATAACTTACAAAGTAGGACAGCATGTTTTTTGTACAATAAACAAATGGAATAGCATGTACATGGAAGAACGTTTCAGTTACAAAGCATTGAAATAAACAGTGAAAATGTGAGGGAAAGAGAGAAAGATAGACAGAGAGTATGAATGGCAACAATTTCATAATTTTTTTGTATCATTTTTACTTTTGTAAAGGACCATTTATTCAGCACAAATAGGATATTGAATAGATATTTTAAAATTAGCTTTTTGTTTCATCAATGAAAGCTATAAATGCTTAGCCTTAACAAACATTATGTTTAACTGTGTTTCCAACTCTTACTCTGTTTAACCAGCATTTTCCGGATTATTCATTAATATTATTATACTCATCCTTTTAAAGGCATCTTTGAGCACTGTTTATTATAGTTGATTGTGTTATAAAGCACATTAAAGCATGTTTGCTTCTGGAATTTTGTAAAAAAAAGAGCATTATTTTTATCTGTATTTGGATTATATCTTAGTTTGTAAGATAAAATTTTGACATTTTGTACAAAAATTGAAACAAATTTGTTAAGCAAATAGGTGATGAACAGTAAACTTATCCAAAATTCAAAATATATAGGTTAGAGAAGTCTAGAGAAAAAATTAATGAAGCATAAAATGTAATATGGTAAGTCAGGAATCATCAAAATGATAATTGCAATTGCATGAATGGTGACATCACAGAAGGTAAATGGCATGCACATGATGCATGGTTTGAAGGTGAAGTTAGAAAGTGTGTAAAGGAAGTTCTCTATCACATGTTTGATTTTATATATGCTTTATATACAGATTGAAAGGGCTTTAACATTTAATTTCCATTAATTTATTCTTTACTTCCTCTGAGGCATTGTAGATTCGCATACATCTAACATTAGTTCACAAATACTGATGTACAACAGAGAAGTAGGTTTTCATCTGTCAATTCACGATCCGCTTATAGATTTTACAATCTTCAGTTAAGAAAGCAACATATATGTTGGGCCAAACAGTACTAATATATGCTGTAAATGAATGGAGAGACGGAAATCTTGCCATATCGAGTTCTCTAAATAATTCTAAATTAGTTTTATTTTCTAATTGTGATTTACACAATTACCTTTAAGGTGTTAGGTTTTTTAAAATTAGCACACTTTTTAAACCATTTCTTCACTACACTATGAAGCTTCAGTGACTATTTAAACATTATGATCAATTTAAGAACAAATATTTGTTTTCTATTATTCTTTTAAAATGCCTCAACACTTTATATCTGTGATTTGCTTGTGATCTTTGTGATAATGTTCATAATACCCTTTGATGTTTGATTTGTAAACACAAATGAAAACTTTTGAATACAGCAGACATTTCACATTCTTGCCCACAGTGTAGCAAAAATATTGTTCTTCCCACTTCTCTTGGAATGGGAAGGTTACCTTGCATTTTTGTTGTTTCTAAAGAACCATGTCGTATTGATGAGGGGTAGACTACTGCTTGTTTACATTTGAATGTGTGTTATTGAAGGAAGCAGGGCTGACAGAGGGCCGTGTGTTGCTTTTCCCTAACAATGGCATTACGTCATATCAGCCAGTACAGTTTTGCTGACCTCTGCGATAAGCAATTAGTGAAATGGCTGTTAGTGATCAATAAAGTCTAGTAAAAACAGAGAGCAAAAATAAATGCATTTGCCTTATTAACAAAATATTAGCACACACAGCTTGTGATACTTGTTATTGCCCCATTAGTATTTTTACAACTGCTCTAAAGTTAAGCAACAATTTCAACATTGTCAAAACAGGATCTGTCAAATTAATAATGTAACGGCCAATTACAATTAATTACAAACTTCATCACCTATTTTGCTGTTTATTTACCTTTGGTTTTGAGTAATAATAAGATGATGTCTGATAACTGAGCGGAAAACAGTAAACATAAAGAGAAGGATGATCCACGGTAGAGTTATGCAAGGCTCACCATTAAATAAATTTTCAAGTGCTATAAATATTGGATAAACTTCATTGTTAGCTGAGAAGTGCCTATGAGGTTATGAAAACTGATAATATACCTATATTTTAAGGAAGGGAAATGCAAAGAAAGACTGTGTCTGATGCCATTTATGTTTCCCTCTAGAAATGTCGTGAGAATTCTTAGACACTTCCATAAAGCAACCATTGCATGCTCTGTAAGCTTTCAATGTACATCTGGTTAAAAACTAGAAAAAAACATGAGCTGGAAACAAAGTTGAACAAGATAACACAGTTACCTTGCACTGTCTTTGCATATAACAATGATATACTATAAATAACATTTCAAACCTCCAGGGTTTGCCTTTAATTTTTTCCAAATCAGAATGCTACATGATCATCCACATAGAGCTCTGAATCTAATGATAATTTAGCTTCACATTCATAACATACATCTTGACTAAAGTGTTCCCATGTCAAAATTCACATTCACTGATGTTTAATTAGTATATAACAATTTAAATCTTTGGCATAAATAAAAATATCATGTTCGTGTGTTATATATATAAGCCTATTTACAATTTAATGGAGATAATGGCATTACTAAAGTTTCTTTTTTTCTCTTTTTTTTAAATTTTTCTTAGTATTAAAAAAAAGTAATTGCTATGCCTTAATTATACAGATCATAAACACTTTACATGGATACATTAACTTAAGACAGTCAGAGTTGTCCTTATTATCTTGCACTATATTTATGTTACTTGCCTGATGTATTACAATTCTGAATACTCTCTTGACTGCTTTCTGCAGTTACCTGTTACCCATAAACAAACATTGTTTTGCTTTTTGCAGTGAGACACTTCATTATGTGCTAACATACAGGACAATTAAAGTAATTTTTGACACAGTTCACTCATAAATCCAGCAATAGAATGAATCTTGAAATCCATATAATGTGAGTTATGTTTTCACCAGAGATACAAACCTAATGTATTGCAATTCACAAACAATCAAGGAGGTTAGATTTATCTGTGAAAATCATATTAGGACATGCAAATGAATTAAGAATTTCCAGACAAATGTTTTATAAAACCTCACAGAACTACAAATTGAGATAGGAATTTATTCCATAATTTACTGAGCATCCATCTCACTTGTTTTATAGGTATTTGGCACTCTATACATTAGGAAACCATTACAGACAATTCAACTAAAAATGGTTGTATTAGATTTAATAAATAATGACAAACTCTTGTATATTTTCTGCAAGCTCATGTTATTTTACAGATTATTGTAGAACTCTGGTAAAAACATAATATTTTTCCCCTTTTCTTCAAATTCCAGAAGCAATTTATACAAGCACACAATTCCTTCTTTACAGCCATTCCAGTTGAGTCATGTTTAGTACAGGACACTGCATGTTGTTTGCAACTGGCTGCCACTGTTGGTGCAGCTTTTGTTACTGGAGAACAGGCACGATGTTAACCGATCACAAACAACAGAGTATACCACTTTATCAAAGTCAATGGAACAAAACATAAATATTGGCTTCCGATTAGGTTTTTCTTCACAATTAAGTTATTCACAGTTCATCATGAACCTTCTTTGAAAGAAGTTTCGAAGTACCTAACATGCTTTTGAACTTCACAAAAGGCTTTGCACCCTTCCAGTGAAGAAAATGCAATGTAGAAAAATAATGTTTATAAGATGATATAATGCACCAGCAGATTGAAGATCTGAAGCTTTATTTGAAGTATCAGTGACGGTTTCAGCTTGCAGTTTGTGAGTAACATGGTCCATCTCCACTGAGAAATCACTGAATCCAGCAGCATTCCGAGCAGCAACACGTACACCATATTGTGTATCTTGACTAAGCCCTGTGATGATGTATGGTACAGCATCTAAAGAAAATGGAAGTTATTTTAGTGACGATCAATACAGACATTCTAGCAGATTACAAATGTTTTCGCATTCTGATTGGTAATCAGAGGATATGGTCGGTGAATTTATTTTTATAATTCTCCCGGTCAGGTCGGTGAGACCCGTAAAACAACGACAGGTATGGTCCTCCAGACATTCTGGGGGTTGTGAGAGAGCGATGTGACTGCCAAAACATAAAAATATGGTGCTCTCTAAAAAGCGGTTACATTTATTGCTAAGTCTCTTCATATTGGAGAGCAAGAGGGTTAATGACTTCATTGTCAGAAATCCAGCATTAGCTAACAACAACAACAACATTCAGCATTTACTTTTCATATTTGCTGCCAATTATCACATATTGTTTTGAAGCAAATTTTAATCTTTGAATTCAGTAACTAATGTTTTTCTTTAAATATAGCTTTCCTTAAAGATTTTTACAGGTATTAACAAATCCTTCTTGTCTTCTCTTGCATGGAGGGGATCGCAGCTGGTCAGCCGAAGGCTTGTTGTGCATCAGACCCTGGGAGAAACGAGGATATGAGAGTACTCTACAGGTGGCCAGAACGCATCATAGGCAGAACTACTATGGTGGGTCCCTAACAGATGCAGGCAGTTCTTCAACCTGACTGAGTTCAAGGTTGCCACAGAGCCAGGTCTGCCGATCAATCTACCTCCTGAGGTGAGCCAGGTGACCTTAGTGCCTCCCCTCAGCCAAACACTGTATATTAGGAGACCAAGTTCAACTGCAGTGCATCCTACCAGCGATCCCCCTGACACAACTTGGGAAGACCAGATAGAGAGAGAATGAAATGAAAGGAAGTGAGTCAGAGATATAAGGTACTAATATATATATATATATATTTATTTATTTATTTCACAAACAAACAAAAATTGTGACATCTGCCTGACATTTCAGGCGACCATAAAGATCCAGAATACAAGATACATAAGGTTTAGACTCTTGTAATAAGGAATAGTATTTGCCTAAGTGACCCGAGAAAAAAAAAACACAGAAGGTCAGGAAGGTCAGCCATGGGAATTGAACCTGCAATATCCTGAATGTGGGCCACAGACGTTATCGCCTGAGCCATTAAGAAATTCTTAATTTTCTTTTTCAATTTTTATTTCTATCTTTCCAAGTCTTGTTTCTACTAATTCTAATCTAGCTTCAGGTGAACAAAAGGTTTTATAGGGTTGTAAATTACCATAACATGAAATATCGGGATTTGTTACTAGCTTTTTTTAAAATGTTTATTCTTGTTGTGTAAAAAATTCACAATGTGATTGTGAAGGATTTAGGAACTGTCTTTATTTAATTACAATTTATGTTCCATTAGTGCTTTTTATTCAAAATCCACAGGACCAGTAGAAAATGTTAATTGATTTTCATACCCACAGATACAGGAAAACTGTATAACAAAAGGCAATAAGGTAGTACTATAAACAATATGCAATATTGTTTAAGTAGGGAGGGATTCATAATTTATTACAATGTTTCCCGTTACTACAAATTAACATGAATCAAAATATTTTCAATGAAACACTTATATTCATTTATATGAGAAGGTGGATTCTCCTTCATAAAAGCATACCATTGGCATTTCAATGACACAAAAAAAGTAAAAATTCTGGCTATGGCACTGAATTTTTACGTCTGATTCTACTACTTCAACTATTTTTCTAACCTGTACACCACAGGTATTATGTAGCAAGTAAATAAGAATAAGGAATATACCTTCTATGAGTTATATGAAACGGGCATGTCTATTCCCAAAGATACAATATATTTCATTTGCCATGCACAATTTTTATCTACTACTGAGCTTAGATCATAAAATGGCAATAAAATAGATAATGAAGATTTGTGGCACTGGATATATCACTCTTCCAATAGGTTGTCCAGTAAGATGAAAAGATTGTCTTAAAAATTAAACCTTCTATACCCAGCCAACATGTCCTGTGATGAGCAATTGACTATATGGAAGGGTTTTCCATTTGTTGCTTCATGTATTTTCATTAGCCTATATTGCAAATGCAAATTTAAACTTTTGACTGACAGCAGAAAAGTCCCTTACTCAGCCAGTATTGGAAAAGACAAGTTGAAAGGGAAAAGTAAATAAACAATTTAAATTGTTGTTTATATACAATAAGAAAAATAAAAGGCCATTAAAAATTGCACAACAAGACGTTCAATATCTAAGTAATAAAATAGATGAAGTCACAATATTTCTCCAAGAACTCAATCCAGACATCTTAGCAATAACCAAACATGGGGTAAGAGAAACTGAAATTAGTTCATGTCAAATAAGAGGGTATATAAACAAATCATTCTATTGTAGAAAAAATTTTAAAGTTGGTGGTACAGCACTGTTAGTTAATAAACAATCATAAAACGTAAAATCTATGACATGCTTAAGAAACAAAAGTATTGATAAAATGTTTGAGGTAGCAGGAATCAAAATTCAGAATGGATTCATTGTAATTGTATGTTATAGATCACCATGTAGTAAGACAAAAGAATTTTGTGATAATTTAATAAGCATATTAGACAAAATAGAATGTGAAAAAATAGTGATATTAGATGACCTCATTATAAATAGGGATGAAAATAATAATGACTATAAACAACTAAAAGATACTATAAATATGCTTAATTTGCACCCAACAATAAATGTACCAACTAGGGTAATTGAAACCACAGCTACTATAATTGACCAAATTATTACAAACTTCCCACCACACCAGTATCAAACAAAAGTAATAAGAAACTATTTATCAGATCATTATGCACAAGAAATAGATATACAAATCCTATACAAAATTATTGGAGCAACAAATGAGTCAAATGTCACAGAACTGTGCATGTTACTACATAAGGAGACATGGGAAGCAGTATTTAATGAAAGAAATATAGATGTAAAATGGGAGAATTTTTTAAATATATTTAACTATTCTAAAATAAGAACAAATTAGAAACTAAAAACTTCACTTATCTTAGTATGTTGATATGAAAAGAATATCAACATACTAAGATAAGTGAAGTTTTTAGTTTCTAATTTGTTCTTATTTTAGAATCTTGTTGCTTCACTGTTAATAGCTTCAATTTTTACTTAATATTTAACTATGTTTAGATATAGCTTGTCCAAAACTAAGAAAACAAATATCCAAAGACCAACAACTGCACTGGGTAAACAAAGATATTAAGGTGGCAAAAATTCAACTAAAACTTAGTTATGATAGATATAGAGAAACTAAACAGGAAACTGAAAAAAATTTCATACTTAAAACAAAAAAGGTATATAAGGAAACAATAAAGCAAAGTAAATCAGAGTATATTAAACAAAAAATACTGAAATCCATGAATATAACTAAAAGAACTTGGAGTGTAATAAAAAAATGACTGTAAACTTGCAGAACCTGACATAAACAACTTCAAAGTAAAGAAAGATGATATGTTAATTAACAAACCAGAGGAAATAAGCAATATGTTTAATACAAACTTCCTGAAACAAGTAGAACAGCTATCAGCAATAAATAAGACAAACAGTAACTATAAATAAAATATAAGGCACATAATAAACTCAATCTATATAGATGAAATAACAAAGGAAGAACTTATCAAAATAATAAAGGACATGAAAAATAAGAAATCTGCAGGATTAATCATCAACATTACTCAAACAAAGTTCACCTTATTTACTAGAACCTTTAGTTGAAATGATAAATGCAGTTATATCAGAAGGCACGTTTCCAGAAGTTCTAAAGAAAACAATTATACAAAATACAAAATTATACAAAAAAGTGATAAAGAAACACCTGGAAGTTATTGTCCAGTAGCACTTATTTCTACTCTATTCAAAAGTAATCGAAAAATTATTGTAAATAAAATTATATCTTTCCTAGAAAAATATAACGTCTTAAATGCAGCTCAATTTGGATTCAGGTAAAATAAATTAACAAATCAGGCTTTAGCGGAAATTATAGATTATATAATACAAAACTTAGACAATCACACAAATAATAACTGCATATTCTTAGATTTATCAAAAGCTTTTGACTGTGTTCAACATGACATTCTTTATGATAAGCTGCATAATTATGGAATTTGAGGTACTCCACTCAACTTAATTAAGTCATATTTAAAAAATAGAACTCAGGTAACGAAAATCACACAATTGACACACAATTGCAAAAAGTCTTGAAATAAAATATGGAGTACCACAAGGGTCTATTCATGGCCCCCTACTGTTTATTATATATATATAAATGACATGCCAAACTTATCTGGAAGCAAAATAACAATGTATGCAGATGACATATCAATTATCAATACAGGCAATGGAGCAAAATGTTTAGAAACAACAACATTACGAAATACTACATTACTAATCCAGCACTTGCAATCAAATAACCTACAAGTTAATATAAACAAAACATGGGGGGCCGCGCCCCCCCCCCCCTGGAAGTTAGTCAACTTAATGTGCAATCAATTACTCACTATTAAACTGCTATCTTAAAAATCAATTTTTGTTTAGCACAAATTAATATGGTTATATGCAACAAACATAAATTTTGACAATAAAATAATGAATTAAAATTATCTGATTGCAAATTTCAAACATGTGCCCCCCCCCCCCTCCCCCTGGAAAAATGTCTGCCGATGCTCATGAAACAAAACAAAATATATACACTCTACACCCCACAAAATAAGAACATAAAAACAGTAGAGATCTTCATTGGAAAAGGCAAAATTGAAGAGGTAGAATATAGCAATTTTTTAGGAGTAACAATTGACAAACACCTTAAATGGGATAGACATATAGATAATACATGCAATAAAATTTGTACAGCTGTGTTCATTGTGAAAGATTTGTAGGTTTAGGCAATAAAGATCTGCTAAGAACAATATATTATGGAAAAATCCATCCATATCTCTCCTATGGCATTATAGCCTGGCCACGCAGTATTGTACTTAAAAACCAAAGATAGTAACAGACAACTAAATAGAAACAATCATGATCACCTTACAACAACTAGACACAACTATCCACCAAAATACATTCATTACAGTTATACAAAACCAAACCAACAGCTTCAGCATGCAAACTTTAGAATAAACTCCCCTTATATATAAAGAACATCCAAAACCATAAAGTTTTCAAGAAGGAGCTCAAAAAATATTGTACAAATGGCTGTTTTTACCCGATAGAGGAATTTTTTATTGAAGAACTGTAAACAATTGAGATAACCAAAATTGTAAATTTTATTGATAATCATGTACAAACGTTTTAAGAGGTAGAACTGGAACTTAAAAATTCAATGCCACAACTGGGATTTGAACCACAGACCTTCCGCTTGCCGGGCGGACGCTCTAACCACTGAGCTATTGTGACAAACTGCCAGAATGACATTAAATTCTCAAGCCAGTTCGTATTTCTCCTGGTAAACCACAAAGACAGTCTCACATCAGAAACAATTACCCCAATGGTGACTTACTATTGTAAGTACTTTATATCCCAAGATTAAATAACCTTCACATGGTAATTATTATTTATTTATGCCAACAAACTTACTGTTGGTGTTTTTAAACACACAAGCCGTGTGTGGGCAAAGTTTTAAGAGGTAGAACTGGAACTTAAAAATTCAATGCCACAACTGGGATTTGAACCACAGACCTTCCGCTTGCCGGGCGGACGCTCTAACCACTGAGCTATTGTGACAAACTGCCAGAATGGCATTAAATTCTCAAGCCAGTTCGTATTTCTCCTGGTAAACCACAAAGGCACTCTCACAATGTACGCATTTTATGTAACCTGATATATCCAACAACATGTATATGTTCTATGTTGCACCTGATCATACCACACATCTTCTTGTTTACTCAATTTATTTCCACTTAACTTTGAAATTTCCCCTTTTCTGGTAATATACATTTTGAGGCTCTCTGAACCCAAGAAAAGCATTTTAGAATTGATATCTGTGTGTCTGTCTGTGCAGCACAACTCAAAAATGAAAAATTGGTTAAATACCAAACTTGGTGTTTAAGTTAAGCAATGTACAACGATTCAACACAATAATTTTCAAGAAAACCCTTCAACCCAAAGTCCCTTACTACGCAAAAATTTAAAAATATTTTTGATTTCTCCAAAGCAGGTCCAACAATTTTGATTAAAATACCATATGTTTAAGATATTTTCATGAAAACTGAAATGCATGTCTTGAATTTTCTCAGAATAGCCTCTGAAGTCCTCTTCATTAAGAATTACTTTTGCATAATTGGTAAACCATAAGAAATACACAAAGTATTACTATGTAAAAAGTCTAGGTGTAGTTAAAGTACACAATTTATGTGAAACAAATTCTATATGGAGCTAATCATTTCTGGGATATTTCTTATTACTTGTTTGAATGTTTACATACTTATACTTCTCTCAAATAAAAGTGTCTTTTTTATTTTTTTAACTCTTGCTTACATAAAGAGCATGAACTGAATTTTAAGGCTATCACATAGCGACCAGCTCTTAAAATTGCTTAATTGCTTAAACCTACTGTATTCCTTCATTCCATTCTCCTTGTACCTACAAAAAAATATGCAATAGGACAATTTATGCAAGTGTTTATCCAGATTAATGTGAAGTAGATAAAAGAATAAGCATTTGCAAGAACAGTTTGTAAATGAGTAGAGAAAGTCATGCGATGCATCAATCACATTTTTAGATTTGTTTATACTAAATGTTTTACCCATGTTCCTTAATTAGATATTTCTTTTCACCTTGCCAAAGTATGCTTAGTTGTAATTTGATCAGTAAACTGCTGATTTTCATACCTAATTTTTCTGTGATGTATATGGTCTACCTTGTTTGATTTTATTCATTTTTTTATCTACAGTGATGTTATAGTATATGACAATTTCCTCTGGAATTTATGAAGGGCTTCTGAACTACAAATGTTAATATTCTTAAGTTCTTACTTTGTGCTATGATGGCTAATGTGGTGATGTGTTTGATGCTCTCCTGTACATATGTTGAAATTTCTTTGTCTAAACTTAATTTACTTTGCAGAGTGTACTATATCATTTTAATTCATTGCCATAGTTGAGTATTCGTCTGGTAAAACTCTGTTATCAGAATAGTGGAATATTGGAATCTGGTGCCTTGAATTTAACAAAAATTCCAAACAGTCTGTGAATGTTAATAGTTCAGAATTTTGAACTCATTTTCTGCTTATTTATTTATGCCAACAAACTTACTGTTTATATATTCAAGATGCTCTCGGGCTTCGAGCCAGGTGTAGTGATGAAAAGACATCGACGTTTCGGGAGTGTACATCTCTCCCATCTTCAGGATGAATGACTAGCAAGAGTGAAGGGACTAGTACTGTCAGCCAGTACGTACCGAGTAGAAAACACCCAGTCTAGTGTGGAGGTGGTTTACCGTTCCGTTGGAATCTGTGTTTTCTGAGTCGGTCGATTTCCAATTTTAAAGCTGGTTTCCAAGATGGACTAAACTGCAATCCAGCATCCCGGTTTAGTGTACTCTTCTCGGAGGAGATGGCCAGAGCCTCCTTAACCCTCCATTCCCATAAACCGCTACATTTTGCCACAATGGTCGTTTCTTTGAAGTTAGCTCTGTAGTCTTTTTCAAAGCAGTGCTCCGCCAGCCCTGACTTTTCAGGCTGCATTAAGCGTATGGACCGTTCGTGCTCCTTGACTCTGGTGGAAATGGTCCTGCCGGTTTGCCCTATGTACGGCGTCCCGCATTCACAGGGGATAGGGTATACCTCTGGTACATTACACTACACCTGGCTCGAATATGTTCGTCACCAGGAAAGCTTCAAATCAAACTTACTGTTGGTGTTTTTAAACACACTAGCCATGTGTGGGCAAAGTTTGTGGCATTGAATTTTTAAGTTCCAGTTCTACCTCTCATTTTCTGCTTACTTATTTATGTGCAACCTTTGTAAACTTACCTTTATCAAAGTCTAATATAGCGGCAGCTTCCCAACCCTTGTCATCAAGTTCTACCTTTCTCATGTACTGCACCCGGTAACCAAGTATGGGCAAATCTTCAGCTGGTGGTGCTTCAATTTCCAGTTCAAGAGAATCTGCTGTAGCATCCTTTATCACCACCTCAGGAATATCTGGTTTAGTACCCTCTTGCAGCCTTATAATCTGTTCCATTTTCCCCAAAGCATTTGATGCCTTGCACATATATTCGCCAAAGCTCTGATTAGTGACAACAAGCTGTAATTACATGAGAGAGGACATTCAGTATATAACAGGGAGAAAACTGTTATTCAACAATAAGCATACATTGATATTTTCTTGAAATAGAAGGCAGTTATGCTTCAGTAATGCTTCCTGTTGAGTAGCATCTTATGGTATTTATGAGACCTTCACTTTCTGTTTCACAATGGTTTTCACATGACCAATTTTTAACTAATTCATTATTAGATAGCAGTGTCATTGCCACAGGAACAACAAAAGTAGGGAATAAAACAAACAAAGAGGTGTGCAAAGAAAACTTATATTAATAAATGTTAACACTTATTAGTTTATTTACAACAACTTAGATTTATGTTCATTAAAAGCAAGCAAGTAAACTGATATGTTGTTTTTCTAACCTGCTTATTATGCTGTATTCAGTGATCAAATATAACTGAAGTAGTGAGTGAGTGAGTGAGTGTGTTGGGTTTAAGGGCCCGTCGACAACTTGGTCATTAGGGCCCCCTAACAGAAGTAAGTGTAAGTGAAACTGTAAATGTAATAATTACTTTTTTAGTAACTTTTATTTATAATTGTTATTTTTTCTAAGAAAAGGGTATTTTTATGTGTATTCTAATGGCTGGTATATTACATACAAGTATATACAGGATGGTAATGAACATCAAAAGAACTTGAGAGATTGTAGATGTGACTGATATAAGTAATTTGAGATAGGCAATGTATGGTTCGCAACTAAACATAATGCAGTTATAAGGCACTAAACATATTTATATCAGATGCTGATAAGTCGGTGTTAAAACAAAGCCTGATGAAAACTTGGTTTAGAATCGGTTTAAAACTTCTGCCCAAGTACGGAAACATTGATTTTAACTGTTCTCAAAATTTAATGCCACAAAAATCTCTCAAATTTCGGACTAATCACCTGACAGTGTGACACTAAACAACTATTGGCTACCTTCTAGCATTGTGAAGCCTACTCCAGAGATGTTTTGTTGATTGCTCTTGTGGCTCAATTTGTAACGTCAAAGGCTTTAGCCACAAAGGTCATCAGTTCGTTTCCTATCATGTGGTTACTAATTTTGCTTTCTCTTTTTATTCAATCTGAAGAAGAGTGTCAACACTACTATCATTTCCTTATTTGGCTCACACCAGAAATCTTGAATATGGTACAACAATCATTCCTTTACCACTGTCAATTGAAAATTTAAATTCAAGCTAGCAGTCTTCTTTCGAGTACTGCCACAATCAGATAGGTTTAACTTTGAAATAGAGTGTTACTTCGTCTGAAGAATTGAAGATTCATACTGCAGCCAAACAATGTGACTGCACTCAATAATTACTATTGCACTGTCATTAGGTACCTAATCCCCAAAGCCCTATTTCCATAAAAATATTATGTAATATTCAATTTCTCTTTCACAATACATCTGTATGAGATGTTAAAATTAATTTTGCTGGATCATCTTTTAACTATATCCTACCTCTCTACAGTGTTTTAGCATGAGGTTCAAGGAAAGCATAGAGTTTTTAAAACTGAAGGGTATTAAAGAAAGATTCTGGGGCTTTCTTCAATGGAAATAATTACCAATAAGTATTAGATATATGTGTTATTATTACTATTATTAAATAAAAGTTCAGATAACATTAAAAAATTTAAAATAACTTTTATGCTCAACCATTCTATAATGTAGTGCTTATATGTTAATGGAACTCATTATATCCACCTCTTGATAACCATACTGTTATTGACCAATCATAACAACACTGCTAATTTACCAATCAAAGGTACATCAGTTCACAACGATATTGCTAATCCACCAATCAAAAGATCCACCTGTGGGAAGCAATACTTTGCTCTCTGTGCACATACCTATGTAGCTGAAAGTGAAACTATCAATTCCCGTATATGAAATGAAGCTTCAGTGTTTATTTAATAATTAGTATTAATAATGTAAATAGCATTCTAATAAATTCAATTTGTCTTTTTGTTTTTGAAAGTCTACTTTTTTAAAGGTTATAGCATATATATTCTCTTTATACTTCTGTATCATTGTCTCAAGGCCAACATAACAATAAAAGTTGAAGGTGCAACTATTGATTCTCGTATGTAAGATCGAATAACAAATACATTATTGTAAAATCAGACACCAGTGATAATAACATGCAGTATAGAATATTAAAAAGGTTTTATAAAGCTTTAAATTTGACTCATGGTTGAGCATAAATAGTCATAATAGACGTGAGTATAATGGCAATTAAGATTCTCATATGAATATTATGAAACTTGCTATCACTCATTTTATAAAATATACTCGCATCTTAATTGGTGCCATTACGCTATCATTGCATAACACACTATTGTTTATTACCTGTAATACACTCATGTGCTTTTCATTAAAAATGATCACATTCTCCTTAGGTATGATTGTCTTATTAAATCGAAACCATTCAAATTCTGCTTCAGGTTCAGCAACAGCTACACAAGTCAAATTTACTACACCACTTGGAAAACCATAAGCAATATCTGAGCCTTCCTTTCCTTGCCACTTGGGTTTATCTGTGAATAAATATTAGTATTAGTGAATATATGATTAAATTCTCTAAATATGAGGGTACATTCTTCTTAAGAATCATTCCATTATTACATCACCAATATTATTCATTGATTATATAAGAGAAATCAATAACAGCAACTACTTTACTTGCAGTGATATTTCTATAACAAAACTTATAAATTATTTTTGCTAAAATAGTAAACATAAAGTATAATAAATATTTACCTAATGATATGTAAAACATATATTACTACCTTAATAAATGACAAGTTCACATAACTTTTTAGTTTACAAGGAAAGCAGCAAACTTAAATGCCTGAAAGCTATCTGAAAATTTCAGTAATAAAAATGTTTGTCATGTAAAGCAAGTATGAAAAAAAATCTTAGCTGCCAGTTTTAACTGAAATATTCCAAATTGAGCCATAAATTACTTGTTTAAACTACAAGAAAGCAATATCCATATTAACTGACCAAATTGGATGGCTATCTCTGCCCATTTTAACTGTAATAAAATTTATAGAATATGTTTGTCTCCTAGGTACTGATGAAGCAACCATACAAAGATAAAAAGCTGACAGCCAACTAGCTTGCAAGAATTATTCTCAAAAGTTATAATACTGCAGTTGTTGTGAAATAATATTAAGACTATTTAAAGCACTTTAAAATAGGCTTTATTATTATAATATATAGTCCTATTTTATGAACATTTGTGACCAAGTTACAGGAATCTTCAAAGAGCGTGGTCTAGTGGTTTGTTTAACTTATTTTTTTTTCTGCTCACAATTAGGCACTGTTTTGCAAATATTGAGGTGGTGGTGATAATAGTGGTGGCAGTAGCACTGTGGTGGCAGAGGCAGTGGCAGCGGCAGTAGTGATAGTATTGTGGTTATAGTCAGGTTTTGGTTGCAAAATTAAAACTACCGGTACTCAACTAACTTTAATTTTTTCTACCCTGGTTCAAGTAATGTTATCTGCAGTCACTTTTCTTTCACGATAGATTTCTTTTGATGATCACATCCCAATTGACAGCTGGGATGTCACATGATATGACATTGAATCAAATTCAGAAAGAGGAGATCCAGTTATGTCAATGAATTGATCTGAAACTTTGGGCAGGTGTTCTTTAGTTCTCTGGAGATTTATGGTGTACAAGATCATAAGTTTTCTAAGAATATCTGAGACTAATTTATCATATGGAAAATTCAAAGCAAGGCTTGTCTGTGGTTATAGTGATCCCAGATTATGATAGATATAAAACATTAAGTTGCACCCCTATAACTGTGCCTACTATTGCTGTGGCACCACTATATGACTAATATATGAGATATTATTTTAAATATTCTTCAACATAACATTTTACACTTCACTTGGTTTGCCCAAGCGGTCGACAATAATTGATAACTCAGGCGGGTAAAATTAAATCACTATTTTTTTTCTCGATTCTTTTACATACAGCATGCTGCAAAACAAAACTTTCTTCAATAATATTGTTTCCCCTCCATTAGGTACCATAAGGTTATTTTGTGATCATGAATTATTAGAATTTTACCCAAAGAAGTAAACTCCTATGGTCTTATAAGAGTAATGTACACTGCATGTTTCAGAACTTCTGGTATTCATTTCAGACAATTGTATAACTATCAGTACTGAGTACCAGTGAGTACTGGTTCAACTAAAGCCCGAGTTACAGAACATTTTACTTTTTTCATATGGCATGTCCTTTAAGATAAATAAATGATTTAAAGTTTGAAGAGAAGGTGCTATTATTATATACAGTAAAATCTGACTAAACTGGACCCCATATATACCAGAAACCTGGACAGCCAGGAAATAAATCTCAGAATGGAGCTATTTCCTGTTAAATAACACTCTAAACTGGAAAACTGCCTAACGTGGAAATGGAATAGCTTTTCCGGAATAGTTTGCATAAATAATCTGTCTAAGATTGATTTTCATTATGCTTAATACATAGTGACGTGCTTTGATAACGAACTTGCCACAAGTGAAGACATTCAAAGTGCAGCAGATATTGCTGTTGGAAATAGCAGTTGTGAAGTCATGGAATGAATGGACGATGATGATGACAACAACAAAGCCAAGGAAAGGGAGCCAAAAATATGCACTTTTAGAGAAGC